>JAECUM010002374.1:0-102986 GCA_016617855.1 Megalonaias nervosa
TTTCCTGACTTCAAGAATTCATACTCATCAGTGTATTCTTTACGAAAACATTGAGCGTTTTTTTATGCAAGTTTTGAAACACTTTCATCGATATCCAATTGGTTTTTAGAAGCCATGAATTTTTGTCCAGAATCAAAAAACAGCTCCTTGTAAACAGAATGTAAAAGAATCTGTGAATATAGATTTTTGTATTAGAACCGCCTCAGAGCACACGTGTTTGCAATGGCTATTTTAAACCATCGCGCATGCGCAGATTTGATAATTTCCTGTTCTGGTCGGTGATAGCATATTTTGTGACATGCGGATTTTTTATCCCCACTTTTGCGGATTTTCAACACTAAATGCGTATTTGCGGCACGCAAAGGAAATTTTGGGCATTTTGCAGAACTAATACGCAAAATGCGGGACGGTAGGCATGTCTGTCATCAGCACCAGACAGTAGGAGTGTAGGCCCCAAACCCCATTCCATCTAACTGAAATAGTGTCAACAGTCTGGGGTCTTGGGTCCAATACTTTAGGCAGCGAGGTAGGCAGATTTTGTATTATCATTTGTAACAACCAGTAGGAGTGCAGGCATCACCTCAAACCACATTCCAGCTGACTGAAAGAGTGTCCATGGTCTGGTTTTCTGGGTCTGAGACTTGAGAAAAAGGCAGTTTTTGTATTATCATCTGTAACAACCAGTAGGCATGTAAGAGTAGCCTCAAATTCCATTCCAACGGACTGAAAGAGTGTCCATGGTCTGAGACATGAAAGACAAAGGCAGGCATTTTTATGGTTCCAACTCCTCAAAAAATGTTTATCATTGGATGAACCCAAGTGCGCAAATCTGCTGAAAGACTGATCGATGATTGGGCCATTGTGTGTGGAGAATGTGGCCCCTTCCCAAAATCAAATTGGTTGGGACACTAAACCTGCTGTGAATGTGTCTGATCTGAACCATGATCTTTAACAGTAAAATAAGTTCCAGACCAGAACACATGGGTCTGGTGATTTCCCTCCCCACACCCCCCTAGTTTGAGGAGGTAGGACTCCAACACCAAGCTGTCTAAAATGGAGAGAATTACTTTTCAAAAAAGTCGATTCATCCATAAATGAAATGCCCCCAAGGTTTGTCGAAAGTAATTTCTTTTCTTGATTTCAGATGCTGCTGACCATAGTAAAAGTGAGCACTCCAACTGTACAAGCTGGTACAAACAATAATCTCCAGCTGAGTTACAGCCATTAAACATAGATTGTCTTGTCACTGATGCAGGATTTGTTTTACTTTGATTAAGACTCTTTCCCATGATGATCTAGATGACCAGGATAGAGGTGCCACTGGGCCAGTAGGACCACAGTGAAGGGCCTATGAAAATGTCAGCAGAAAAGTGTAAAATATTAGGGAAGGCATCAGTTGCAAAATCTCTCACTGAACTTTGCTCCATCCTAAGAATGACAAAAAGATGGGATAGGTTAAGACCTGACCTCTCCAGAATTCCTAGAAAACCCAGCTGAAAGAGAAGGGAAAGAAGGTTGTTCCTGCCCTTCATCAAGGAAGAACATTCCATGTGTTCTTGACAGAAGACATTCAAATATGCTGCCATCATTGCTGGCAGGATTTGACCCGACTATAGTGATAAGAATGCTGATGGTCTCTGAATGCAAACGGTCTGACACTAAAATTGAATTGGAGTGCATAAAATTGGCATACTACGCATCATAAGCCAACCCAAAGGAACTCGAGTGAAGCAAAGCAGATAGTGAAATGAAAAAATGTATCACTTAGATCTAAGCTGGTTGCAGGTTCATTCTTCTTTGTGGGAAACCAGATCGACTGTGCTATTTCCATCTGATCCTCAGAAAAGCTATACACTAGTTGAGCTAGCCGAGGTCTATGAACTGTAGAAGATTTTTTTTATTTTTAGGCAACAGAGGAGACCCGGAATAAAATCCCAGAAGCTCAGCTTACAACTCTCTCCAGCATCCTCTGTAAGATTTTTGCTTTCTCTAGACTGTATGGCATGTCCATCATGGAAGGGGAAGACAAAAATGAGAGGTGGCTGGATAAATGAAATCCCATGTCCCTCCAAGACAACTTAAACTGCCCATGCGTCTGTTTGAGAAAATGCTGATCCAAGAAAAAGAAATTCAGCACCCAGAAGCAAGTTGTTGGCAGGTGATAAGTCTGTGATGACTGATGGGGAAGCTGAGGAAGGAGATACCTTGCTCCATTTTCTATTACTGATCTGCCTCTGGAATTGAGGTGCCTTTTGCCCCTTGATATTAGACAAGAAGTCAAAACTGTTGCTGTCAAGTCAGTGTTGGAACTCTTTCCTTTTTGCAGACAACTGGTGCATGTGGCAAGGCAACCTGGAGAGGCAGTTATTCTGCTGCTGGCTTCCTTCTATCCTCAGTTCAACCATGGAGTAGCAATAGCATACCAGATGCATAGAGCAGGCAGCCAATGCATGATGCAACTTTAGTGAAGATGAATGGTTAGAGAGAAGTCTTGTCTCACCAGATCCAATGCCAGATTTTTCAGCAAAACAAAAGATTGTTAGCTATGCAAGATCAAGTATCAAAGAAACTGTTACTATATTTTGCACTAACTAAGGTCAGTAACTCATTGCTATACTAGCCTGAATGTGTGTGGTACCGGCATGGCTAGAACTATGATGGTAGCTGGCTTTCTGAAAGAGAGCCATAGAGTTCCTCAGAACTCTGCATGTTGCCATACAAGTGATTTAAGATCTCTTGGATTTTCACTGACTGCAAAAGTAGATGGAAGGAGGGATGTATGTTCTTATCTACAAACTCTACCAAAACCTTACTCATACAGGCTTGGCTTGTTCCATGGTGGGGCTGGAATATTCTAACTTATCAAAGTTGCCATACAAGTGATTTAAGATCTCTTGGATTTTCACTGACTGCAAAAGTAGATGGAAGGAGGGATGTATGTTCTCATCTACAAACTCTACCAAAACCTTACTCATACAGGCTTGGCTTGTTCCATGGTGGGGCTGGAATATTCTAACTTATCAAAGTTGCTACTACTACCACCACCACCTTCTTGCCTCCCAACCATGTCATCATCGTAAGGCAATATTTGCCAATCTTTTCTTGCTGCAACCCTAAATTGGCAACTAACAGGACCTCCTGACCCTCAGGCTTATATGTGTGCTGCACTGCTTGCTAAGCAACCACCAGGACACAAAAGTGCCGATAAATGAACAGACCAACTCACTGAATCCCCATACTACTCCACATACCATGGAGCAGCCAGTCAGTTTGCGGACCAGTTTGTTAATGTGACAGTATCTATTCAAAGGATGGCTTGCCTCCTGCTGAACGGCATTTGTGAGAGTTGTCTTATTGGTATGGATTTACAGAAAGTATGCTGGACAGTCAGTTTAGTGGCCAGCTGGATGGTCGACTCAGAAACTGCCTGGAAGGAATGAGGAACAAAATGGACAGACTGGCACAATGGATTTCCATATGATTACATACCACAGAGGGAGCTCTGGATGGCCAAGTAGCCCAAGATACTCACCTTTACAGACCATGTATAGCCTATCATGTGGTGAAAAATGGCATTAAACCCATCAAACCAAATACATCATGGAAAGGCCAGCTGGTACGTGGAATGGTTTAGATGTGATGGACCTGTTGGCACTAGTTAAAGGTGCAGCCAGACAGGCTTGCTGGTTGGCAGCCATAGAGAGGCAGTACATGGCATTAAAGTCAGAAAAGACTGATTAAAAATGTCCAAAATTACTACAGATGCCTGGACTTTCAAGCCATTAGGCCATCTTCTGGGCATGTGTAGTGGGGCTGCCAAACGTAATGGAGACCATTTCAATCAATTCCAAGCCACTACTTGAGATTTGCTACAAATGCAGGGACAAAAGTATTCCTGGCCAGGAAATGTGTCTCAGCTTCCTTTCTCAGTGCTGATGAGGTTCATATTTGTCTGCAAACCCATGAACCAAATCTCTTCTGACCACATCACTCATACTGTGCAGGTTGAAGAACACTTCATGCAAACAAAAAGGGGAAAAATAAGACAGTGTGCACGTATAAACCAACAATAAGCACCAACAATATTAAAATGTGTGGTTAAAATAACAATCCCACTGTTTTATATGGTGGAATGGAATCTTCTTCCATGCCACCTACAAGATCATAATTACAAAATTCACAACTGCAAACAAATTCACACACGTATCAATAAAAAAAATATATAATGATAGTAGCTTATAGCAAATACATTAATACACAATAATAAAGCAACTTTCTTGCTGGATCGGTTTAAATATAGAAATATATCCTTGGATGCTGAGGTCAAGTGGTACAGTGATGATCATCCTGAGTGAAAGCTTAGACTTGTAAACATCCATTTGATGGGTGGCCACCTAGCAGTTGTAAGGGTTAGTAATGGTTAAGAGTTTCTTCTCTCTGTCAATATAGTATTTAGATAAGAGTGACAAGCTTTTGTCATTCATGAAGGGCTGGATTTGAGAGGAGGCATAGTCAAAAGGTAGTGGAGTACGTTTCTTAATACTGACATAATGGCGGATTGAATCCCGACAGAAATGACAAAATCAAATATTGTACATCGTTCTTACGTAAATTTTAAAATGCTTTCTGACTGGGCACACACCCTACAAATTTAAAAATGCTTTCTGACTGATCCATCATAAAGACCTTCAAAATTAAAAATGATTTCTGATGGGTTAAACATAAAGCCCTGAAAATTTAAAATGATTTCTGATTGTCAAAATTAAAGTACTGCAAATTCAAAATGATTTCTGACTGGTCAAAATTAAAGTACTGCAAATTCAAAATGATTTCTGATGGGTCAAACATAAAGCCCTGTAAATTTAAAATGATTTCTGATTGGTCAAACATAAAGCCCTGCAAATTTACAATAATTTCTTCTGATTGGTTCATAATAAAGCCCTAGAAATGCTGCCAGAAACTGGCACAATTGTGATGTTATGATATTATAATGCAATACCTTGGAGAATGACATAATTGGTTATTATTTGATAAAACTTTCTGAAGTGTGTTAGAACTGTACTCATTTCTGTTAATAAATAAAAGAAAAATAGTGACAACAGCCACTTTCCTTTTATGCCTCCCAATTATTACAAACAAGGCATACAATTATAAAATAAAATTCATTTTCTCTGGCTCTAACAGAGTTTCTAATTTAATTTTAATCAGCTGACTTAACTGATGAAGCATTGCACATCCAAAAAACCTAACAAGGTTGACAGTAACTAAAATAGAGATGGTATATTTATTGTACTATAAACTGTCCTTCCAAACTTCTTTGTCCCTCAACTGCAAAATTATATACCTGTAATGTGGCTCTTTTCCTCTGGAACTTTTTGGCCAGTCTCTGAAAGTCTGGAATTTTCCGCAGTTGTTCCTCCTGAAGTGTCTGACGAAGTTCTGTATCCTCTACCAATGCCTCAACCACATTCAACCTTTCCTCTAGAATATTACATATAGACCTTTCTATAATCAGGCAATAAATACTTCAACAACATTAGCAAAAATGTTGCTGAGGAAAGACTGTATAAAGCTCTTCCTTTGATTAATGTTTCCTAGACTGGATTAACAACAGATTTAAAACACCAGTAAAACACTAAGGGTTCTTAAATTTTCAGCTTTAATTATTTTTTGATTTTTGCGGTTTAGCAACAATTTTCACAAATGATAGGCCAAACATGGCAACCAGCATATTTAGTCGAGGACGAGTCCTGGAAAACCCAGGAAAAAATGTCACCCAGATGGAAGCTTTCTCACATATATACACTTGGGTGACCAAGACATGAACCCTTGTGGATAGAGATGAGATGCTCTGTAAAGGTAAGCACTTACTACTTGGCTACCCAGGACTTCCAATGTTAAAGGTTGATGGTTGGTTCGCTGCTTGGTTTTAATGACAAATGTAACCCACTATAGGCTGTATCGTGCCACTGAAATGGGAGTCAAGTGTTTTTCCCCAAGGACACATCAAGACAGCCAACCTGGGCTGATCTAAGCAGGTACAGAACCCATGACCTCTGGATTACAAGTTCTATGCTATACAAACTGAATTACCTCAAATGCCTTTAATGGTTGAAAAGACACTATGCATTTATCAGCTAAAAAACTTTGCATCCTGTATTTTAACAGGACCTACAAAAATAAATTCTGCAGTTTTGCATAAATCTGAGAAACCCTTTAGAATGATGGATTTTTGGGTGTTAGGGTTATTTTTCTTTTCCTTTTTTATTTTATACATTACCTATTTTGTTGATATCCACCAGTGGCTGTTTGACCCACTGACCAAGTAACCTCTGACCTTGTGGTGTCCGACATTTGTTCAGAAGTCCAAGGACACTCTGGTTTTTGTTTCCTCCTAAAACAAAAGAGCAAATATAAACAACAGGCCCAAGTAGATCTGAGATCACTCACCTGGCTGAAACAATTTCTCACAGTCTTGAAAAACTCCAAACACACCAAATTAGGTTTAACGCCCCCCCCCCCCTTTACATGTCTGAGCTAACATGTGCACAAGGTACCTGCATGTGCATGGCAAACTCTTTGGCATGGCCATTGCCCTTGAATCTGATATCACAAGATAGAAAAATCATTCAATTTTTCTCAATGTCAAGATCAAAGTGACCATACAGAATGTAAGATTGGCACCATTTCATTTAGGACAAACTAGACATCATAAAAAGTCTTTTGGTGAAAACTCCATGCTGATATCACCATCTACCCAGGAGAAACTCTTACAAGATTTATAAGATGGCTGCCATGGTGGCCATAGTGGAGGTCAGATGAGCATTATTTTTATTAAGAACAAACTAGACACCATATTAAGTCCTCTGGTGAAAGTTCCATATTGACAAGTGATCTGTCCTGGAGTAGCAGCAACAACAGGATTTTCAAGATGACCATGTTAGTAGACATAATGAATGTCCAAATCTGCACCTTTTTTCATTTTGGACTAACTAACTTGTGACAATGGATGGATGGATAAGAGGTGATTCCATTAAGCTCTTCTGGTCTATGACCAGTTAAACAATATGATGCATTGGCCTGGAAATCTAACCAGGACATACACATATACATGTTTAGCAAATTTTGTTTGTCTGCATCAAGTTGTTTTATTCTTTATCACGCTAACAAGGTTTTCTGCAGAAAATGTCTATGCATACAGTTTTAAAATCAGTTTTAAATAAAAAACAATGAAGAAATTGCTGAAATGTCCCTAAAATCGAATCAGATCTATTTATTAATACAAATAAACCTATCAAACTTTGTCAAAGTAATAACATAGTCTTGCTTACATCTTTGGCCAAGTTTGACTCAATAGTTTTTAAGTTATCTAGCTTACTGCTTATACAGTGCAATAAATAGGAAGGCAAAGGACAAACAAATAAAGGGTGCAAAACCAGAGTTCTCCCTCCCCTCTAGGGAAGGGGACACAATTACTAGTGGGTCACTAATTAGCACTTCCTTCTAAAGGTCACAATTCTGACCAAGAGAATGGGGACAAGACTGTCTTAAAATGGAGAAAAGCACAAAAATAAAATGTATGAAAATTGAGACAAAATAGAGAACTATGAGGAACAGAGGGTGTGTGAAAATTTTGAGACAAGCTCCTTTACAATGTAGCCAAATTAATGAAGCTGTACAATGTCAAACAAATAAATCAATTAAGAAATAATCTCTAGTATTGGACCCAAAACTGAACATTTTCAAATTCACTGGCAAAAATTGTCCAAATGATTCCATGTTTTGAGTGCCTTAACATGTTAAATTCAGAAATTCCTAAATATAACTAGATATAAGTGTTGGGTGCTTCACAAAGGGCCTTGCCTACTGCAATGTATCCATCACAGCCTTGCACAGGACCTCTGCAATTTACCCATTAAGGCCTTACACTGGCGCTCTGCAATTTACCCATTAAGGCCTTACACAGGAACTCTGCTATTTACCCATTAAGGCCTTACACAGGAACTCTGCAATTTACCCATCAGGGTCTTGCACAGAACCTCTGCAATTTTACCCATCAGGGCCTTACACAAGACCTCTGCAACAGCAGAAGAGAATGTATGTAAAAATAGTTGGCACGATAAAAAAATTATCTAAAATTCTGGCAATCAAACTTGTTTAAAAGTCCAACAATCCTGAGATGCATGCACAAATTGCTGAATTTCAGTGATTCCTGATATTTAAATATTTCAGCTCAAAAGAAGATCACAGCTCCCCCACAACTGTATGAACTGTATCTTACAGAAGATGAACATGCCATGTGTATGTTAACTGTTGTGTAAGTTGTAATCTAAAACTGTAAAGTAGAATGGTTATGTTTACACTACAGCTGCTACTGTGAAAGACATCAGAGAGTCTCCTGATAAAAATAGAAGTGTTGCTATTGAAGCCTAATATTTACTAGATACGTTATTGATATAATAGGCAAGAAACTTAGAGTGGGATGCCAACGTCTGGACAAGATACTTATCAGTCAGGGCCAGTAAACATAAAACACACTTGATGAGAAAATATTAAGCGGACTTGACAAATTATGTAAAGCTCAGACAGAACACAACTGCACTCCTGAAAATCGAAGACTGATTTGTAATCTTACAAAGGCATATATATTGTTAAAACATTCACAATAACTAAAACATAACACGTTTATTTTTAGGGTGTTTTTTGTTTTAATCTGAAATTTTCCAAAGGTTGGATTGGGTTTGAATATATTTCACAAAATTCCATTTTGCCACCATGTTGGCATATATGACATGTGTCAAACATGTGAGTAAAGGATTATAAATATAATTATATTGGTAATATTCACCATTAAAACAAGTCCTTTAGCTACGGTCACATAAAATATAATATTGCATACCAAATTAGGTTGAAATCCAATCTTCCCAGTAAGGTTATCCTGTGGGAAAAAAAAATGTTGGACATGTTGTGATATGAATGCAATAAACATTTACCACCCTGTTGTGACATGAATGCAATAAACATTTACTATTCTGACAGATGTGATTATCTTCATGTAATACAATTTTGTAAAGTCCAACCTATATAAATTTCATCTGATCCAGTTGGATAAATATGATTAATGATACTGAAAAATTTGCATTTCATACTATCGCACAATATGTAATATTACCTTCTGCTGTACTTGGCAGCAAATTAAGGGCACGCACAGCAGCAGCATCTAGTCTCATAAACTGGCCAAGATCAAATGATCCTAAAGTGTACTGTCCAAAATTGGCCTCATCGGAGAGAAGCTGAAAAGGAGAAATGACAGAGCAAGACCTCATAATGATACTGATTGGCTGAATATATCAATAATTCCATTATCTGCAATAGTGTAAATTATATGGCAACATTTACCATCTTGTTGTAATATGCATGTAATAAGCATTTACCATCCTGTTGTGATATGAATATAGTCGACATTTACCGCCCTGTTGTGATATGAATTCAATAAGATTTACGATCCTGTTGTGATATGAATGCAGTAAGCATTTACCATCCTGTTCTGATATGAATGCAGTAAACATTTACCGCCCTGCTGTGATATGAATTCAATAAAGATTTACCATCCTGTTGTGATATGATTGCAATAAACATTTACCATCCTGTTGTGATATGAATGCAGTAAACATTTACCATCCTGTTGTGATATGAATGCCATAAACATTTACCATCCTGTTGTGATATGCATGCAAACAACATCCAAGTAGTCATGATTTTAAGAATGTTAAAACTATATTTGTGTTTATAAAACATGTATGGCCCCTTTTATCAGAACATATTGTTTGCCAAGTCACATATATACCTCTCTGAAATACAGGTTATGGTGACCTAGTTTTTACTGAAGAATATAAAACTCATTAACATACCTTATGTGACTTTGAGTGACAGTGCCCAAGAAAATGATCAAGATGCAAACCATAACCTAGAGGAACTGAGCTTAGGACGAAGGAAAGCACAAATCAATGAAAGAAATACAAGTTCAAGTGGCCTAAATTTCACCCAAGGCTGTATGACTACATTAACAACATTACATACATAAGCTGACAAGTCAGATAAATGCTTTGCAGTCTGGCTATAAAAAGGTTGAGAAACAAGTACATTTGAAATAATTAAAAATGTAATGAAAACACCTTTTTAGGATTGTGGTATCTTATTTATTCTGGTAAATGTATCATTTGAATGATCTGGGTCTATTTACAGGGTTTTTACATGTATGCTACTTACTTCCAAATACCTAACCAATGCTGACAAAGCAGACATGCTGTGTGCCTTATCAACTTCACCTGAAAATTAAAGAAATAATCATGTTACTTTGTACTTGAGAAAATGACCATACCAGCAAATTTCCTGGTTCTATTGTATCTGATTGTTTGTTCATTACATAGTTCACAAATGCAATCTGCAATAACTATGCTCTCACAGCTCTTTTTAATGGCTACGTGTCCACAATTTTATTCATGTCATTATATTAAAAAGTACCTCAAACTACCAACAAAATAAAGAAAAAACAAGAAAGTAATGGCTGAAGTAGGCTATAATGGAAGAAATGAACTAAATGAACAAAAAACAACAGTGGTACTGACAATTATAAATGATGGAAAAGACTAAAATAGCTTCCTAAACAGGAAAAATGTAAAGAGAGCCATTTAAGGTCAATTTATTTGTTCTGAACTAGTGATACTCTCATGAACTTTGAGTTGTATCATTATATCCCCCTTTTTTTTTTTTACAATATCACGTGACATTTTTATTGGCATTCAGTTGTTCTCTACCAAATGAACAGAAGGCACTTGCCTGGCCAAACTTACAACTTGGAGAAAATTCCATTATTTTGTTCTCTAAAGACCATTACCTATTGACTGTAAATATTTATGATGACAAGCATGTATCAACTAAAATGTAATAATTCCATGGACACTGCTGATTATGTTAAATATGCTACTCAGAACTGTTGCTCTGTATCAGGAAACTTATTTGGGCCAGGGTACCTCAGACATGTTCGATATCACAGACTGATATTGTCTGCCAATGATGTCATGCTGAATGCGAGATATGGCAATGGTGTTATTAAGATAATATCATTTATCAAAATATTATCTGACCCATGAACGAAAAGTGGTTTCCCTAAACTTGTATCAACATGGCCAATCAGATCCACTCCTTCTCTAAAGATGTCATTTGCAAAACTGTTTTTTGCAGTCAGCAATCTGCTTCTGCAATTCAAGTTCTACTTTTGAAGTGCCACACTGCTCCAATTAACATTCTATGTTAAACCTGCTTTAGCAGACCAATTTCTGATGAAGGACACCTGCTCATAAAGAAAATTTTTTAAAGTTTAGTTCATGGATCCATTTTGTTCCTGTTCATAATATCTTAACCTTTATATACAGAACACCAGTCAATAAGGACCTGTTCTGTACATCTTCAAATCATCTTAACCTCTATCTAAAGAACAGCAGCCTATAAGGACACATCCATTCCTTAAGTGTGCTATATAGACAGGTTTCAGCATAAATGAATTCAAACTTGTGAGAGTTCTCCATGGAATATGGATCCCCCTACCCCAAAATCACCTATACATGCAACTGAAGCAAAGATAATGTCTAAATGGATTGACAGATGGGACATAATAATAGTCCTGTGACTGGCACATTACATGCCCACCATGCTTAATTGTCATCTATTTAGACACCAGTAAGTAACTCTGGAGATTATTCACCAATGAGTCTCAATCAAAATATGCCAATGATGCAGTCTTGAACTGAATTATCTGTGCAAAAACCATTCATTTCTTATTCGTCCTACCATGTCTTTGACCTCTGACCTTTTGATAAGAGAACCTTTATTGTTGTATTACCCTCAACGCAGGCCATACACAAAGTCTAGTCAATGCAGGCCATACACAAAGTCTAGTCAATGAACCTGCACTAATGTTATTCTGCAAGACAAGTTTTTCTTTGAGCCACAATTGACTTAACCATTGAACCTCCCAGTAGTTCTATTCCACACCACAAGCCCTCCATAAACTTTAGTCAAAGTAAGTGGATGATAAGCAAAGTTACTGTATAAAAAAATCATTTTTCTACTTTCTGTCACAGTAACCATAATTTTGGACCCTGTCACCCTGAATTAAATGGCTTCATCCTTGCCCCATGTACAACCCCTTCACATGTGTGGTCCAGTTCTCTGATGCAGAACTAATGTTATTATGCAGAAACTAGTTTGTTTTCTTTCAGTCATAGTGACAGTGACCTCTGACCTGTTGACCCCAAAACTGCTAAGGTTCATCCTTTCCCCAAGTGCAAGCAGTCCACTAAGCTTGGTAATTGTAAATGATGGATAACTCTAGTTAATGTGTGGAAACAAAATTGGCAACAGATGAATGCCAAATAAATGAAAACTGAATCTGGGATAGGGTTTTACACGGCAGTTTTGAGGTGAAGAATGACATCATATGTATTGTCCTTTGAACTGGTCTTTATGAATGGAAATTCATCAGTGTATTCCTTTCTGTAGTAGACTTTACATTTAAACTTTTCCTCAGGCAAATGTTCATTGTCCAAATAAAGGTTTTTATCAAAAAATGTATCCATTAGAATAAACTGAACACAAAGCAAACCAAACACATTTTAAATCAACTTGGCAACTGTAGATACAAGATTATCTAACTACAGGCTTTCATTGAAAAACCGAATTTAATGGAACATGATCAAGTATTACTCACTGAATGTAGAATGTGTAAAAATACAACATTTTGATACAAAATTAATTTTTTTGTGTGTGGAATGTTAATCCAGGATGCTCCTGGATAAATCAGGACAGTTGGGAGGTGTGTCGATGGACAGACAGATGTAAAAAATAATATTCTCTGCCTTCTGACAGGAATGTTCAAAGATATCAAAAGAAGATAACTGTATATTTGAATGTTATATAAATTCAAACAGTTTATACTGTGATAAATAAAAGTCTATAAATGTACATACATCGAGCTGAGGCATTTCCCTGTTCTCCCTTCTTGAACTTTAAAAGACGGTTCAGATCTTGCACTATATCCTTATTTGAAAATTCAGCTGAAAATACAAATAAATAAAACATAGCAGTGTTAGTGCACAAGTTGGAATGGGGCAAAGTAGACACTGGTATCAAGTTACATTTTATCCTACCTGAATAAAGTTGAAAACTCTCAGAAACCTAATTTGCTGCTGTGGTGAAAGCTCTTTGGTCCAAAAGTACACAAACTATGTCCAAGTCTGTATGAAACTAATATTCATGCCAATATCATAAAACTGAAGAAACCCAAGTTCAATGCATGAGAGCCAAGCTCAAAGTTAGTGGTTTATTATTTCTGCTTTCATTGAGGTCTTCCTAATATTAATGATAAAAATAAATTTGGCTTCAATCCAACAACTCCTTCAAGGATGAATGTAAATTAAATTTGTGACCCACAGTGGTAAGGAAATGTAAAAAGGTACATGTATGATAATTTGCACCAATTCAAACAATACAGAGAAGGGCACAACAAAAACTAGAAATGCAAGAAATGGATGTTAAGTTTAAACAGAGACAGGCAAGCAGATGAATGGACTAGGGTAACATTACATACCAAAACTAAATCTGTGGTGGTCATAAAAATACTTATCAATACCTAGGTGGCATGATGACCTGGTTGGTGGAAATGAAAAAAAAACCTCATCCAGATACATACTGATCTAATTGTTACCCATGGTCAATGCTGTTGTGCTTATCAACAAGGTTGTAAACCACAAGCTGTTTCCACCACTCCTCTTTTACAACATTAAAGAGGAAGAGTATCTTTAGGATAAGGTTCTCAAAGGAAGCTTCACTCTAAGGTTTAGATAATGACCAAAGACCACACAAGAGGTGTGTCCATCTGGACATTAATGAGCAAGAGAATGGTCACAGTACCAGGTCACTTCTGAAAGATGTGAGTCTTCATTGAAACTCGAAGTACTTGGTCAGTTCTGAAAAATATGGATCTGACCCTATAGTGGAGCACACAGAGAATGCAGACTACAGATAGACATATAGTTATCATATATTTATATGCAACTCGCACTGATGAGAAAAACATCAATACTCTCAAACAGACTACATGTTGGTCACAGTGAGTTTTATCCAACAATTTAGACCATTTAATGGTGGCTCTATTTAACTCCCTTTGTTTTGCACAACATGAATGATTTGAAAACATCTTACAAATTTCGTGTTTCAGTTACATGTGGAAGACATTACGATGTTATCTTCAAAACAGAAGAAATAATGCAATTTCCTCGTGCAAAGAAAATCTCATATTGACATATTAATGCATTGGAAAAAGGTTAAATATCAACAAAATCTATCACGTTCTACTTCCTGCAGATGGAAAAGACTGCTGCAGCTACAGGTACTTGTATTTGTAAATGAAGTGTTACGTATCGGCTTGATCAAAAGTAACAAAAGAAAAGAGTGAAGACAACAAGCTCTGTAAGTTTCAACAAGAATAATTTATTTCCCTAGAAAACACGGTGAAAAGGTGAAAATATGAAATAGGACTTGCGGTTTGTGAAGAAAATCCAAATATTTATCCTAGTACTGAAAAAATACAAGTCCTATCACTAAATAATTTTAACTGAATCCAGGTTCGAATCTTGATGACGTTCCAAGATGGAGGATGATGACGTCGGGTGAAGTCTTTACACAAATGTCCAGAATTTCACGTTGAACCACAATTTGTACTGTACTGTTCCAATTTAGAATGAATTTGACTGAATGTCTTTGTCCTAAATCACTTGTGTAGTTTTCCAGGGAAAAATAAATTTCTATTTAAAAAGTAGATGAACTCCTATAGCTGTCATCTATAACAATACACATCTCGAACTCTACAGATGTAAAGAAAAAAATAAACTCTTTCCTGCACAAGAAAAATAATACATTCTTCTCAAGGTATTAGAATGATTCTGACTATTTCACAGGGATTTAAGTGTTTAAAAACCAATGGTTATTTCGCAATAAACAATGCAATTTCACGTGGGCCAGGAAATGTCTTTGGCAATAACTAATCGTTTTCGCGTAGTGTTTACTTAAATCGACAAACCATGGCATGCAAAAATCGTTCTTATGCGAGTCATACTACATTCTAAATAAACACGATGTTTCTTTCAAAAATATCAGATCCCGTGAGCATAATCATCATCATAATAAAATATAATGATCCTAAAATGAAATAAAAAGAATTCAAATCTTAACACACAAGTAATTAAACTACATGGTCGTAACAGAAGAATGAAAACTATTGACTACACCCAAATCCTATTCTACAATATTTTTGACTTGAACAAGGTGATCAACTTGAGCAGTTTGAAATCTGTCCCATAACTCATTCTGTGCTGATTTCATTTATTCCATCAAAAGCTCAGTATTCTGCCCTTTCTACATTTAATATTCAAAATATCACTTTAAGGACTCGTATTTATCACCATTTCGGGCTCAAAATCACTCACTGGTATCTCCATTAACACTTTCCCAGCTCCAATAATCTGATCTACTTTATGACTTAAAAAATATTGTCATCATTACTATCATCAGCAAGTATTTGCTGAAAGAAATCACAATGAACCATGCCGGGAAGCAGACATTGTGGGTTTACAATGTAGCCCATATTTTAAACACCCATTTGTAAAACTTTCTTCATGAATGGGTTTCAAACTACGCCATAATGCTTAATCCTGGGCACGTTGTGCTAATCATATTTACTTTCACAATCATTCATGTTGTGCCTGAAGAACCCAGATGTGGAACAGTTGCTATCCGAAAAACAGATGTTGCGACAAGAACCATTAATAAAAATTGTAAACTTCCTTGAGCACATTTTCATATGTGGGACTTTCAATGAATTTGCAGGAGTTCTCGCATTTCATTTGTTACGTGTAGGCTCGTACAAATGTAACAAAAGAAAAGAGTGAAGCCAACAAGCTTTGTATATTTTAACAAAATAATTTATTTCCCTAGAAAACAATGTAAAAAATAGAAAATAGGACTTAACGGTTTGTGAATAAAATCCAAATATTAATCCTAAAATTGAAAAATATAAGTCCTATCACTAAACAGTTCTAATTGAATCTAGGTTCCAATCTTGATGAAATTCCAATATGGAGGTGATGACGTCAGATGAAGTTGTTGTACTTATGGCAACAGATCCTCAATTGAATCACAGTTGATGTTTCCGTATAGAATTCCAGAATAAATTTCCACTTAATTTCTTTGTCCCAGAACTTTTTATAAAAAAAGTACACTTGTTTAGTTTTCTAGAGAATAAATTATGAAATTCCAAAAAATAAATGAACTTCAAAACAATTTGGCAACAACTATAGAAACACCTTGTTCCCTCAAAGTGTAAGAATACGACTGACTGGAAAGCTCTGAGAATGAGTATTAAACCCAACTAAAACGTCATTTCATTCCCGCGTGATGGGTCACGTGGTCTCTTAACATGGAACAGCGCAATAAAAAAAATGCCATTTATCATGTATGCAAGAATAGTCTTATCTAAGAATCAGATTCTCATGCTGGAAATGAATTTAAAAATAAAAACCGTTTACAACAGAGCTAACATGTAGATTGTAAAAGACCTTGGCAATAGCCAATCGTTTTCACTCGATGTTTACAAAAACTGTGAGCTAAAAATAGTGCTGAAGAAATCTTATAATCTAATCAGGTCAAGTCAATTTTTTGAAAAAGAGATTCAAATCCAATGAAAATTACCATTACAATAAAATGTAATGAAACAAAAATAAAATTAAAAAAAAAGAATTTAAAACTAACACACGAGCAATTTAATTACATATTTGTAACACACTGTTCTCCAAGCACACAAATTCATAGAAATTTTTTGCACGATTCACGCAATGGCACAATCTGATAGCATCTCCGCATGAGTGCTTTACACATCTAATGACTTTCCCACAAAAACTATGTTGCTCTGCCAATACTTCCTGTTTGTCACGCAGAGAATAAGCTACATTAATATTTGATTGGTGGTTATTGTTTAACATGGACCAGAACAAGTAATAACCACAAATGAGAATTCATTGTAATATATTCCACTGTGCAATACACCAGCAGCATAGCTTTCAAATCAACCAGAGGAGTCAATATACAATTCAAAGTAGAAAGTTTGTGTGGAAGTGGTTCTTAAATGATGAGTAAAGTACTTCATTAAACATGATGAACACGTTTGGAATGTATAGCATATGCTAAACAAACTTCTGGGTTAAGATAATTAGCATGGAATGGGGGTGGGGGAGCAAGATTACGAACCATGTCACTTTGTGTTAATTAATAGATGGTCAATAGGCATTCTCAAATAGTCTTTTTGGTTTTTACTAATAAACATGAGTGCCTGTGACTGCAAATGCTGTTTCAGATGGATTATAATTTTACCGAATAATGAGGCAACTAATAATAATTATTCACTGCTGAAAACTAAAATAATTAATATGCACAAGTATTGTTTTGTATCGATTCTCTGTCTCTTGCATCAATATGTGTATCGCTTCAGCAAAAGTACTGATGCATTGAAATATAGATGAATCATTTCACCCCTGCTAAAGAACATCAAAAACATAAATGTACTTGGACTAAGATACTGATCCTCGTATGAAACCTACACTCAGAGAGAATTATAAACTATGTATTAGTTGTTTACAGAATTTTTTAAAAAAAATCTTTGATTATTGTCAAGTTGACAATGAACTTGATTTTGGACAAGGTCAGCTACAAAATACAATTTTACGTAACACATAGAAAATAATGACCCCCACCCCCGCAAGTTAAATATACAGAACAATGTGAAGAACCTGGCAGGAATATGCACCATGTCTAAAAGAGTTCAACAGTGGCATGCCAGCCTTAGTCATCACAACTGTTCTGATATGTTCTTGAAATATCAAATACAGACCAAGCATCTCAGTCACCAAAGCAACCTGTCATATTATTTCACTAGTATAACACTGATGATTTATTAAAAAACTGAATTTTTGTCACATAATTTTTAAATTTATTATATCAGTCTATATTAGCTGGTCATGAACTGGAGTGGCTCTAATGCCAGCCACAAATAATGTGTCATATGCATAAAGACGTAATAAATATAAAAAATAACTGGGGTGTAATAAATTATTACACAGTTCACCTCTACCTTCTCTAATCTGCGGTGGCCATCTTAAACAATTTCAAGCAGAAAATAAATTTAGAGTAAAGTGATTGTGACCCCTTTTCCAACTAAAGATTTTGTTTGCAATCTTTACATTTAGATTTTAACATTAAATCATTCTGAAATGTGAAACATAAACTATTAACTGGCACTATATGCCTAGGATTGTGCTGACATGTAAACCCTCTACCTACCTACTTATATCCACCTACTGACCTAACTATTGTGACATGGGATAAAGGCATAACAAAAAAAGTTTCTTTACCATCCAAGTTGCTGTTAGTTCAAAGACAACAACGACATCACTAACTGGTTTGGTTTCATATTTGCATATAATCTGCTCAAGGACACGCTTCGTAATTCTGCATTGGTTTTGTCATCAATGTCGACTGCACATGACAGTACTGCTGAGTTAGGCAAACTTGTTCACTGCCTGGAGGGTTTGGCCATTCACTATGATGGTAGACTCCTTGTGAGAATTTCCCGATGAAAGTTCATGCATCACCTTTGCCTTCCTGATGCCAACTGTGAGAATGAAATTATTTACAAGCTAAAGAGAAACTGTCGATACTCTGTTGCATACCAGATTCAGATTCAGCATTCAGAGAACAGTCACCAGTGAATAGGATATCACAAACAGTCACTTGCTCTAACTTCATCCTCACCTATAACCTCCTCTGACTGAACAGCTTGCATCTATCCAGTTATCTGATGTCAATCCAGTGTCATTATCATGAAAGGCATTTGTAAGCATGGCAAAAACATCATACTGAAGAGGTCTGGAACCAAACAGGCATCACTGCATGACCCCATTGATGTCTGGGATTGGTTCTGATGACCAATGGCATTCACGACACAAGCAAGCATGCCATCATAGAATTACCAAACCATTACAATGAATTTCTCTAGGTAACAAAATTTTGCCATTATCTTCCAGAGGTCTCATAACTGTGTCAAGGCTTTTGTCACACTGACAAATACTGTGTAGATTGTATTTCTGTTCCTGGCATTTCTCCTGGACTTGACAAGCCGCAAACAACATGTCTATGGTTCCTTATCCCTTCCTGAAGCCATTCTCACTTTTATGCAGGAATCCTTGACTGATGTAAGGCACTAGGTGATTTAGCAGAATTCTGGAAAGAAATTTACTGGCTACTGACAGCAAGGAGATGCCCTAATGTTTGTGGCAGGATTACTGTTGCCTTTTTACTTGTACAAGTGGATGATCGATGCATCCTTGTCCTTCTGGGTGATAGTTCCTTGAGTTCACACTAACTGGACAAGTTCGGTCAGTTTCTGAGTCATGTGTGAGCCTCTAGCTCTGCAGACGTCTGCTGGTGTAGAATCTGCCCTGGGTGACTGTCCATTTTGCAGGTCAACTGCATTCTCTGTTTCAGTTAACACTAGAGAATCAGCAAGATAGATAGGCTAATTTCCACTTGGGGCAGTTGATCAGTTGCCTCCTCACTGATGGATGGTTGCTTATTAAGGATGTGATCTGCCTGTCAGTGTGTTATCTTCATTAGATCAGTGACCAGAGTGGTGCCATCAGCATTAATGTTTGAAGAATATTCTGATGACTGCAGCCAATACATATTCTTCAAAGCATCATAGAAGTTCTTCAAGTATTTCCTGGCTGCAAAGGACTGAGCCACAGCTGCCTTGTGCTCAGCCATTAGTTTTCCAATTCTTTGAGTTTGCATTGGAGAGTCCTCTTGATGTTCTTAAAGGCTGTTTTCTTATATAATGAGGTTTAGTCTTCTAAACACGATTTTGGATCCCAAATTTGCTGCTTGACCATCACCACAGAACCTGAAGGTATATGGTGGTGGTGGGAATAATTTTATCACCTGCGAACAAGTTGGATTCAAATTAGTGAAAGTTGCACAGTCACCCTCACTCATTCATCCAGACCTGTCTGAAACAAATGGCATGACACTGTTGTGATGTCTGAAGATGCCTCAGATGCAGTGGGTGGCCATCATGTTTAATGCACCTCAGCTTAATGCCTTGCACTGGCCACACAACTCTTGCCATCTGCCTTCACAGCTTGGGGTGGGTGGTGAGCATATCTGCTTGCCACCTCATCCACCACACAAGACTTTCAGGAGGGGGCTTGGTGTAGCTGTCCGCTTTGGGTCAACAGTGACAGTTAATAACGTCTACTGTCATGTATGGCATGCTTTACATATCAAAGCAAATTTTTAATAAGTTGATAAAAAACAGATTATCTTTCTATTCATTTGTTGTTTTAATAAATCATTGTTCTTAAAATCTGCTTGAAAGTCTATTATCACTGTCCACCCCTAGAAGCCAGACATTTATGGGTGATGGTCACAGGCTCCGAGTATCACTGGAGTGACAGTCAGTGGTACATAGTTCGACAATTGCTCTGACTAGTCCACTGGGTCTCACATGAAAAGTACTCAGCATGCGATTCACTCACCTAATTCCTGTACTCCTTGGCATGAACAATACAAAGGAACATGTCACAAAGCATTGCCATTACGATGGAAAATTTACCATCAAACAAACATATTTATTCCTACATCAAACTACCTTGGTCAGAAAGGTCCTTCTGAGTAGAGTAGGATATACAGTGTGACCCCGCTATAACGTGCCCTGCGATAACGCAAATTCAGATATAACGCGGTCGTAACGTGGCTCCCACAATTTCATATATTCATTTGCACACAAAAAAATATTATTGGTTCAAAGTACGTGAAATAGTGTAACAAAAATTTATTATTATCTTGGGGAAGAGTTCGCATATGAATTCGAATACAATACAATCGTGGTATGGTTCCTGAAATTTTAAATACACGTGTATTTTTCTTGCACCCAGAAATTTTTTTTTTTTTAAAGTATGAGAAATAGTGTGTAAAATGTTTATTATTTTGGGGAAGAGTTTGAGCATGAATTTGAATATAATATAATCGTGGCATGGCAGAGGCAGTAGAGCACCTAGAAGCCAGTTTGAGTTGGCTGGAAACTCGAGATGTGGACAGCGTCAAAATCCTCCAACTCTGAACCATTTTTGACTTGCTAGAAGCCAACAGTTTGTGGCAAAGAAGCAGACTCAACAAGACAGATCTGTTAAGAAATGATGAAATTTAAAATTATGGAGTCATGCAACCAGATTGACACTGTACTTTGCGCAATGATTAGTAGTTTTTACGTTTCTTTCGATATTCACAAAATCTGAAGTAAAAATTATATGCACGCTGAAAGCACATGTTGATTGTTAATTATTCTTACTGTAGTTGTTCAAATGAATAGGCATACAAGGGTTAATTAATGGGAATTTACAATGGAAAAAGGTACACGGAACCACATATGAGAAAATTTTAGCAGTATAAAATTTGTACAGACACCGTTCATAGACCCTGGAACATAATGAACCGTACATGTGCTTCGTCTTTCTTAACTTAATTTTGCTGTTAATTTTTCCCATTGAATTCTGACAAATAATGAGCTGTGCCAAAATTATGGAATAGTTGAAATATGTATGCAGTTTTTGCAATGGAATTACATGTATTATGGATCAACTGCATGCCACGAAGGTACGATATCAGACGGTAAGTAAACAGTGTTAATACTGTGCTATATATTAGACACTGAATTCAGACACAATGATCTGTGACAAAATTATTGAATATTTAAAATCTCTGTGCAATTTTTCAATGGAATTACATGCATTATAGATGAACTGCATGCCACGACGGCATGAGAGTAAATGGTGTCGATACTCTATTCATGATATACATTAGACATGAATACACATATATGTGCCAATGCGCTGTTCTCTGAAAAAAGTAAAATACCGTAAAACCCCGCATTAATGCGACCCCGATATCAACGCGATCCAATTTTTTGGACTCCAATTATCACGTTATAGCGGGGCTTCCACTGTATATAGGTCTAGCAAGGATGACTCAATATGACCATAAACACAGTAAAGCACAAAATACAGGTCAAAGTGACCTTTGGGTTAAGTGCAATGCAGTAACAGATACATTATTATAGATCAATTATCAAGTATCAAGACCAGACCATAAAAAGCATACAAAATAAGAACTTAAAATCTGAACAAAAAGTTACTGAGTGAGACATATAGGTCACATACTTCTTTTGGCAAAAAGGATATAATGCCCCCCCCCCCCTTATACGACCACCCCTTCTGCACTGGGAAAGTGGCCTTATAAGATGGGTGGCCTTTTCAGAGGAGGACTATATTTGTGAAATGTGTGTATGTATGTGTATATAGTAGGAAAGCTTAAAAAGATGGTCAATATTGATATTCAACTGAAATCAGCGAGTAATACTCATAACGATGCATGCCTAAGTTCAATGATTGTATAGTAAGCAGAGAGCTAAATGCAACAATTTAACCTAATAATAAAAAATGTGATATAGAGATCACAGTGACCTTTTTGGGATATGAGTGTGGTACAAAGAGCCTTACAAAATTTGCCAAGTTTAAGGAGTACAGCAATAATAGAAAAATAACAAACAAAAGTCAGTGAAATGTAAAATATGGGTCACAATGACCTACTTTTAAGATGGATGTGTAGTACTAATTACGATGCACATTCTCACCATGTTTCATGATTCCAGTTACCTACCTGCCAATCCTAACAAAACCTTTTTGGTAAGGCAGTTGATCTTGCAAGGTTTTTTTCTATTATCTGGACTTAATTGTAACATAACAAAAACAAAAGCCATTTGGATTGGAAACAAGAAATTTTCTAATGAAAGAATATGTCCTGATATGGGCTTAATTTGGTCCTCCTCTAACTTTACACTCCTTGGCATAGATTTTTCGCCAGAATTACAACAAATGGTAGGAATTAATTATATGAAGAAACTAACAAAGGCAAAACGAATATTGGCAAGCTGGAGTCAAAGACATCTGTCAGTAGTTGGTAAGGTAATTGTTGTAAAAACCCTTGTTCTGCCCATATTCATACATCTTTTCTCAGCACTTCCAAATCCATCAGAAAAAGCTGAAGCAAAACTAAGTCGTACATTATTTAAATTTGTATGGGGTGGAAAAGTCGAGAGAATTAAACGTGATATACTAGTAGCCCCAGAGAACGAGGGAGGACTCAATATGATACATATATTCTCATTTATTAGGTATATTAAGATAAGATGGGTAAAAAGATTGCTGGAAAATGTAAATGGAGCTTGGCAGAACTTAGTCAATACAACTATACTCAGAAATAAAAAGGATATTTGGAATTTAGGGAGAAGGAAATTAGAAGAACTTAGTAAGCTCATTAAAAACAGTTTTTGGAGGGATGTCATTTTGGCAGTATCTTATTGGAAAGAGGAACCGCAAAGTCCAAATGAGTTTTTATCCATGAGTATTTTAAATTTTGTCCCCCCTAGAATGTTCTATCAATACAAATCCTGGACAGAAGCCGGTTTTGAAATTTTGAATGATCTAGTAGATGATCATGGTAATTTAATACCTTTTGAAATGATAAAACAAAAAACTAGAAGCGATGACTTCTTGAAATACTTCTCCTTAATATCCAAAATTCCAAAAGCATGGAAAGAAGCCATAAAAAATCATTTAGCACATAATAATTTTGATAAGCAGGAGGATAAAATAATGAACCTGCAAAAACATAATTCACTCAAGTTTGTTTACAAAGATCTTTTAAAAAAGGCTAAAAGGCAACATACTGCTAAGCAAGAATCTTGGATGCAAGTACTAAATAAAAATGTAAGTAGTGAGGAGTGGTCTGAGATTATGGCCGGGCGAAATGTTGTACCAAGGATACCAAGTTGATCTCTTTTAACTTTAAATTAATCCACAGAATAATCGCTACTAATGATTTTTTGAAAAGAATTAACATATTGGACAACAACAAATGTACGTTCTGTAAGAGAGAGAATGAAAGTATTGAACATCTCTTCTATGATTGCAATATTAATTCACAGTTCTGGTACAGTTTTATTAAACATTTTGCACCTTCTTGCCCAAATATTGTACATTGTCCAAAAAAGAAACACTTTTAGGAAGTGAACAACTGGACAGTTTGTGTAATTTCTTGCTTATTTTGGCAAAATATTATATTTATACTTGCAGATTCAATATGCAAAATCCTTCCATTTATGCTTTTAAGCAGAGAGTTGTAACGTATAAGAACATTGAAAAATATGCTGCTAAGGTAAATAAAAAAGAGGACCAATTTCTTCAAAAATGGACCTCAACAAATGAATAGGTAACTTGTATCTGATTGGATGGTAAACAGGAACAAAACACTATTTTCAAAAGTCTATGTCACCTACATGTATTCGTCTATTTAAATTGAGTATCTAAAGAGATTGTGTGCCATATGCATGTGTGCATGAGTGTGTGTGTGATGTCTTTTTTTTTTTTAATAGATTATATTTATTATCCCTAGTTTATCTGGAAACAAGAAATGTTTGATTGTAAGGTGACCTTGGGATGGTTCCCCGACTTAATGGTCAACCTATTACGGGGATGAAAAAAAAAAAAAAGGCAGTTGATATTTTCGGGCAATTTCCAGAATGTGTAATGAAATGTGTAGTGCTATTACTGACTCGATAAAACATGGACTTAAAAATTCTTAAGTGTGATCTGAGAATGATGCAGTGAAGACCAACATTAAGTTCAACTACAAAGTTTGTGTAGTACAATTCGACCTTAATTACTTTCAGTAGTTTCAGAAAATGCAGTTCCAAACTCCACGGAGCTCAGTGGCTACCTCTTAGATGTCTCAACCTGATGTTATCTTTCTTTTGGTTTTTGTTAATCTTTTTCAATTTCACATGGTGATGATTCATCTTCTGCCTTGAGACAATCACATATCAACACATGTCCGATAAAAATAATTGTAGCCTTTTCTGCTTTTATTCACTAAAGTGTGAAATGTAGGTCACAGACATTTTTCTGTGGTGTGCACATGGTACTAACAATGATACATACAATCATTAAAATTAAAGATTTTTTGCATAAACAAAAAGCTTGAGAAATTAAATTAAAATGCATTTCAACAGAAGTAGTGGAGCATGAAATATAGGCTTCAGTGACTATCTCTGCTTAGTGTAGTATTCATCAAGATGCATCACCTCACCATTATATATATAATGTGTGTGTGTGTGTGTGGACTGGAGCGTGGTATTCACTAAAATGTATTCTCCCACCATGTGAAGTGTAGCTCACTGCAATATTCTGCTCAAGTTTTATGCTTATAGCATGAACAGAGAATGCGAAATAAACTTGAAACAATTAAAAGTCAGTTATGTATGAAATATAGATCACAGTAACCTACTGCTGTGAGGATGCAGAACTCACCAAGATGCAACTCCTCACTAACTTTCATATTTCTAGGTGTAACATTGTATATCTGCAGGGTGTTAAAATCCTAAGCCAGTAAAACATGGAAGGTCACACTGACATTTGTTTGTGGCATGGATACAACAGTCAAAGATGAACACACCCATCTATTTTGATTATTCTACCATTAACAGAGCCAGAGAAATATACTTAAAACATCTAATCAAAGTCAATGGTATCATGAAATATAGGTCATAGTGACCTACAATTGAGATGAGGATGTAGAACTCATCAAGATGCATCCCTTCATCAATTTTCATCATTCTGGGTACAAAAAAAATCTAGTTGGTCATGAGCTCAAAGCAAAAGTTTGACCTAAGCCAATAAAGTGCAAAATGCAAGTCACAGTGACCTTCCTTTGTGGTCACAATGTGGTATTAATATAGGCCGATAAATCGGCCCACCACCTGTGATGATATTGATTGGCGGTTTAGGGACAGATATCGCCCATTCATTAAAACCTGCACAAATCTGCAGCAGATCTTGTCTGCAATCTTCTGTGTACATTTTATACACTTACTGGTATTTCTTGTGGCTGTGGAGCTGCCATTGGATGAAGGGTTCTTTTGCTGACATGTACATTATATTTCTGAATCAAATCCTACGTTTGGTGACTTTTAAATCCACATGGAATAGCAAAACCCTGTCCAGTGGCCATCTTGAATTTCACACTGGATATGGCTGTTACCAAGTGCTGGTACAAATTTTTACGATTCTAGATTTAATAGTATTTATATATTGTGCACCTTTCGAGTTAATCATAGAAACTTAACCAAAAATCAACAACAAATTTACATGTTTTACAAATTTAGCCCTTTGCCCTGGAGATAGGTGCTGTAAAACAAGCAACTGTTGCCAAGGATCTTGGAAGGAAGGCTAACATCCAGTGAGGGTGTATGTAAGAATATGCCTTATTTTTGTGCTGTTACCAATGCCCATGGTAGAACAATAACTTACCTCTACTCTGTGGAGGTAAGCTGAAATGTTTTTCAACATGGATAATGAGGGAAAGATAGATGCTATAGACAAGAAATGTATATTGAAAACATAGCCTAGCTGAAAGGATTACAAACAATAGTACAGATTCCATTTTTTCATTGACTTAATATATCTGTTTAATAAATCAAAATCTGAAGTTAAAAACGAATATATAAATTGTGCCTGAACATGTATTACTTTGCTGTGAATTCAAAGTCAAGTCTGATTTTACTGAATATAAGATTATAACTTATTTTTGCATAGAAAAACTTTAGTTGTATATATTCTATACAATTGGACTCCCTTTCCTTGACCTCACTGTCATACGTGGATACATATTTAGAGACTATCACACTCGCAGTGCAATTAAAGGGTTGTCACATGGGGAAAATGGCTATGGATCAAGGTCATTTATTTAGTGACAGAAGTCAAACCTCTGCTTGACACTAAAAAAGTATACGTATTTGTGGCTCATTCAAAAGGATTGTCAGCTTGAAAACAAAGCGAGTGCACTGGAAGAAAACTTGCACATCATAAATGGGTACCCTATGATTCATTTTATTACCTTGGTTATTATCAACAGTAACCAGATACCCACTGGCATATTTATATCATAAATACAATACAGATATTGTAAATTTGTAAAAACTGTTTTAGTTTATATCCTTTAGGAATACAAGTAATTTCTTCTTGTTCTGTGAACTGTTTCCCACAAAAATACCCCGTTTATTGGTCTGATTATAAAATGCCTATATCTTTCCAGAAAAAAAAAAGAATGTTAAAAACTCCACTGTGAGATCATCAGAAGCAGGACTATTATTATTCACCATATTGGAGCCTAAGAACGTGCAATTAAATCGTCAAATTTTTTTTTTTTCACGACCGTTAAATTTTGCAATGCCACTGTATGGACAAGGTTATTTAATACAACATTATGAACATGTCTACATTTGTATAAATCAAGGAAACAATGCATTTCCATGACAATACCCCCTTTGTATATTATTGTGCCATTTTATTTACAAAGTATCTGCTTTATAAATTATGGTTTAGGTCAATAAGGTCGCACACAAAAGATCACGCTTCAAAAGGTCGCGCAGAAAATGTCGTCGAACAAAAAAACCGACATGCTAATAAGATCGCGGCATATATGATTGCCCAACACACTTAAATAATTATATGAATACTGATAATATCTGTATATATATAGAATTCTTATGTATCAAATATTTTTAAAAATATTACTGAAATTATTAAAAAATTGTTTTAATTAATCTTGGTAATGTCAGAAGAGAAATAGAACAATAGCTAATTTGTAGACATAACAGACACAATTATTGTAATAATAATAAATATTATGCCAAAGTTTACGCTAAAATTTCGAAACTAAAATGTTTGTAGTTAATTTTGCAAACTCAAGTTGTAAGCAATACCACGGAGTTAATCGGTAATTGGTCGACGCCCATAGTCAGCTACAATAGTTTTGATCCTTTTGGCGGTGTCTTTGTATACCTGTTTTGCTGGTGGAGGTTGCTATCCAGCAACATATTGTTCCAGCTTCATTTCGTTCAGGCTCTGTTCTTTCTCGAGTCCGTCAATAAATTTCCATATGGTAGGATGGTGAGCACCTAAAAGTTGGCTGAATCCTCGATGCCAACCCTCTACTGTGTTGTTTGTTTTTGGAAGATCATTCAGGGAAGCATCGTAGCAATTCCAAAGAGAGTATGGAATATTGGTGTGCTCTTCCTCACCGACCTGGTCGCCTGATCCATGTGTCTTCAAATTAATTCACCAAATCACGTAGGACATCGCTGTTTGTCTGGTAGAAAGTCGAATCCATGAGATCGCCGAAGGCAGCTATGACATAGGCAGAAGGAACAAAAGCCAGTGCTGCTAACTGATGTATTGCTAATGCAAACTCGGTGTCAGTTGTGTAGCGCTGTTGTAGGTCTGGAATCGCTTTCAGATGATGCCATATACATCGACTGAGATGGAACAAGCATCCACGTTGAGTTGAAGTTAGAAAGACTGTACTCCATACAAGGATTGCCGCCTGTTCAAAATCGGTGATGATGGTAGTTGGATTGAGAGCAGGCTGAAGTCATTTAAGCTCATTTAAAACATGAACATAACTACTGGTATTTCTATCACACATCAAGATGAAAACTGTTGGTACTACGTTGCTGCATGGATGGTGTAGATCTGCTTAAAGTGGCGGAGACAACTTAAAATGTCCAATCGGCATACCAATGTGGGCATCACACCATCCGATCCAGGTTATGTTGTGTAGAGAAAATCACAATTCGATTTGACTTATATAGGGGCACCATCAGACCTCCAGCCAATAGTCTGCCGAAAATGATTACCTCCCACTAGAGCGCTGCGAAGAATGGCACTAGGCATATAAATTAATGTATGCTTTGTATCTTTAATCCTTACTCAAAAGAGATGTGAAACCAATTACTGTACACAGAAAAGCTTATTTCTTTCATCTGTCCTCACTGTTCACTAAATTTCACATATAAATTAATGTTTGCTTTGTAAAAGTGAAGTACTTCACTTATTTGTTAAATCTTTACTCAAACAAGAGAAGATTATACGCAAGGATGCATTCTAGTGAGAGAAGTGAAACCAATTACTATACACAGAAAAGTTAATTTTATTTCTTTCATCTGTACTCACTGTTCACTAAATTTCACATATAAATTAATGGTTGCTTTATAAATGTGAAGTGCTCCACTTATTTGTTTAATCTTTACTCAAACAAGAGAAGATTATACACATTGTTACATGTAGGCTCGTACAAAAGTAACAAAAGAAAAGAGTGAAGCAAACAAGCTTTATATATTTTCACAAAATAACTTATTTCCCTAGAAAACAATGTAAAAATTGGAAATAGGACTTACGGTTTGTGAATATAATCCAAAGTTTAATCCTAGGATTGAAAAATATAAGTCCTATCACTAAACAGTTCTAATTGAATCCAGGTTCAAATCTCGATGAAATTCCAATATGGAGGTGATGACGTCAGGTTAGGTCGTGGTACTGGTGGCAACAGATCCTCGATAGAATCAGTTTATAATGTTTCCGTTCAGAATTTCAGAATAAATTTCTACTGAATTTCTTTCTCCCAGATCTTTTATAAATATGAAGCACTTGTTTAGTTCTAGAGAAAAAATTATTAAATTCCAAAAAACTGATGAACTTCAAAAACAATCTAGCTTCAACAATAAAAACCTCTTGAGCCCTCAAGGTTTAAAATATGACTGGATAAATTTAATACCAACTGGCTGTTTTAAGCCTAATTTTAGATTACATTGTGGCTCAAGTGATGGGTACGTGACACTAACTTGAACATCACAATAGAAGCGCACAACCAGTAGGCACGTCCGCCATGGAAGAACTTGGCAAATCTTATTATAAAATTCAATAAAAAAAGTTGTTTACAAATTAGAACTATCAAGCAATCAGAAAATGACCTTGGTAATAGCCAATTGTTTTATCTTGATGTTTACGAATCTATGAACTAAAAATAGTGCTAAGTAACTTATAATCTAATCGGGTCAAGCCAATTTTTGGAAAAGAGATTCAAATCCAATGAAAATTATCATTACAATAAAATGTAATGAAACAAAATTAAAATAAAAAAGAATTTAAAACCAACACACAAGCAATTTAATTACTTATATGTAACAGCATGGATGCTATTAAGTGAGACATGTGAAGCTAATTACAAAACAGAGTGGGTATATTAAAAAACTATTTAAATTGCCAGTTATTTCAATCTCATATGCGGTGATCTTATTAGCCCGTCAACATTTTGTGTGCGACCTTTTGAAGCACGATCTTTTGTGTGCAACCTTATTGATGGATACCATAAATTACGTAAGTAATGACTAATCTTTCCTCCTTCCATCTTGCTTGCATTCTTACTTCACACCATTTTTGTCTGTCCAATTTGTAACAACTCCAAATGTTTTTCTTTTAATATTTAATCATTACTTGCATCAACATACAATTCACTTATTTCTTGACAACGATTTTTTTTCTCTCCAGTATTTTTTCTTGTTTTTCTATCCCATATCTTTTTCTAATCTGACAAAAAGGAAAATAGTTTTGTCCCTTATTTGCATCAGCAAAGCTTTCAAAAATAACTATCATGAATAAGTGAACATTATGCTGAACTTCAGAATACACAGCTTTTCATTTATGCTTAAGTTATCTGATGTAGCATACTGTTCTATTAAGTTTTAACATATATTTAACGAGATTAGCAAATCTGAATCTTTTAAAAGGGAACTATTACATTTCCAAAAAATATTTACCTTATGAATGCTTTTCAATGTGAAGTGTTATATCCCGTAACCTGTTTCAGTTTAATGTAATTCCAATTTTTATGAATTGAATGTGTTTTCTACTTTTTCACTGGATGTAAACGGTCATGCGATACTGATCTGGAATATTTTACACATCAATAAATTCTGCAGACTACTTTTGGCTCCCTGTTTTCAAGATCATTTGATGTGAAGTTTTATCTATATCAATGCCTTACACCCTAATAACAACAAGCTCCCACTCACCCATTCCTGTGATTTCCGATCAAAAATGACAAATCACAGATTAAAATCAACCATTAGAAGTTAAAACAATGTAATTGCATAGACCTTCCTGCACTCCAACACTCACCCCTATTGCAAAAGAAGGCGTATGGCAGACTTTAGAAACCAATCTTCGGAAATTATTGCATTTCACCTCGACAACATGTTACAGCGGTTATTAAAGGTCAGGGTCATATTCAACCAAGGGATCGCACTAAAAATGGACACAAATTTGCTTTTGAAAGACTGAAATGAGTAGAAAGTAACAACGAAGTTGCTATAAACAACACGTGCCATCCGCAAGCATAATTTTCAAAACAAAAAAGGGAATATTCCTGGTTTAACAGCAACAACCATTTTTTATATATTAAAATAATGATCATAACAATATATCACTGGCATGACCCACTCTGACATTCTACCCCGTATCACTGTATAAGGAATCGATCAATCTTGGCTTGCAAAGATAGGGCTATGTATCCATTTTAATGTACATAACAGTGAATGTTTTGTTGATTAAATCTGCTGATCTGATGTTAGAAAGGAAGTAAATTGGAATTATAAGGATTAAATGATCATGGTTGGGTATTTATTGATGTGTAAATTTTACCTAATCACTCACAAATTTTACATAAAGTAATTCAGACTTTATTTACTTTGTGAGTGATTAGGTAAAATTTACATCTATAAATACCCAACCATGATCATTTAATCCTATAATAAATCTATATTAGGCTTTTATTTTATGGTTTTAAAATACATAACAAAATCTGAACATACCTTTAATATAGCTTCTCTAGCATTAAAATTGCAAAGCCACATTTAATTTAGATGTCCATTTCAGAATCCAAAACCAATCTGAGGTTGCATAATATAATTTAATTTCTGAAACTATAAATATCCTCTTTTCATAACTCATAAAAACCAGGTTTATCCCCTATTTGGCCCATATATATTTGGTAAAGTTATTTTCCTGTCTTGCATTGTTACATTCAAAATTATCTTCTTAACATCATTTGATACCGAACCAACTGAGCTACTGCATCTCCCTCAAATATTGGCAACGAAGTTGAAAATAAACTTTAACAAGGTTTTCTTCACATTAAATTCCATAACATTTTTTGTTCCAGTCCATAGTCTTCGAAAGTTTAAGCAGGAATGAAATCTGTAATTACAAGGCAAAACTATCAAGTCAAACCAAGGCTCATAACTTTTTAGTCTGATAGTAAAATGCGAAGAAAACCAAGAACTCAGTCTTCATTTTGGCCTTCTTGGTATTAAACCTTTACCTCATGCAAGCAGCTCTGGACACATTTACCTCATTCTTACTGAAGTGGTAGTGGAAGCCTCTGATTCACACTGCAACATGTTTGGATGCCTCAGCACCATCCACATGGAAGTGTTTTTTGAAATGTACCATAAACATCAGCCATTTTGAGATGGTTTTCATAGTGCCACCTTTTGGGGTTAGATAGCACAAACAGTGAGATAAACGACCATTATGCCACATTGCGTTGCCATTTAAGATCTCTTCATAATCTGCTATTTAAAGCAATTGGATCGGATTCTCCAGTCTCCAAATTTGGAGGCTGTGAATTTTCATTCAGTACTATTAAAGCTTTAAGTCAGATATAGGCTCTGATGTTCATATAGGCAAAACTGATTTTTAACAATTTATCAAAATCAGATGATTTCGTGATGAGGATGTAGTCAAAGAACTTTCTATTGATAATAGATGTGCACCAAAAATGTAAATGGTAAAACATGATGTTGAATATATACTACACTGCCATATATTTAACCCTTTACCTCCCAGAGTGTATGGCTTTGTAGGCAGTTGATATACATGTCCCAAAATTGCACAGTGCAGTGAGATATAAACTAAACATTTGACTCCATATGCATAGGCCTGCCAGTTGACTGTTACCTATTTGACTCCATATGCATGGGCCTGCCAGTTGACTGTTACCTATTTGACTCCATATGCATAGGCCCGCCAGTTGACTGTTACCTATTTGACTCCATATCAATAGGCCTGCCAGTTGACTGTTACCTATTTGACTCCATACACTTAGGCCTGCCAGTTGACTGTTACCTATTTGACTCCATATGCATAGGCCTGCCAGTTGACTGTTATAGCAGTGTAGTTCCTGTTATGTTCAACATCAATTGGAACCATCTTACATTTTTGGTACACATCTATTATGTAATGAAATATGTAAGAGTAAAGTCTGATTGTTTTAGTTGTATAATTATATTTCAAAGAAGAATTTTTTATATGCTATAAAATCTTGAGAGAACTCATTCACTGTCAAGCCAGTGAAGCCATGACCAACCATAGCTGCCATTTCTCATACTCAAAACTTAAAAGTTCTTTGTCTAAATCTACACCACTAAATCACCTGAATCTGATAAAATATAAAAGCTCAGTGATGCCTACATCAACATCAGAGCCTTTACATATGTTATTGAAGCTTTAATAGCTGTGATTCTAATTGTGCAAACTCAAGAGAGTACTGCACAAAATCTGCATGGAAAATCCGACCCAGTTACTTCAAATAGCAGATTATGCCTAGACCTTAAACAGGGTCCACATGATCTGACATAATGGTCATTCATATCGGTGAATGTAGTATCTAATAGGTGTTTTCACTGAAGATGGCACAAAGAAAACCAGCTCAAAATGTCTTATGTTTACAGTGGGCATCCAAACGTACTTCCATAAGAATGGTGTAGAGGCATCAAAACTTGCTTCAATGTGAATCGAGTAGAGGCATCCAAAGCACTTACATGAGGTAAAGGGTTAACAGGCAGACCAATGCATACTAAATCATACAGGTAACAGATGTTCTATTTATAGCATACTGCACTGTGTGACTTTGATACATGTATATAAGCTGCCTACACAGCAACTGACTCTATGAGGTAAAGGGTTAAGCAATGAACCAACTTTGCTCTAAGCCAAAAGTTCCTTTCAAAAGTACCAACTGATGTGTGTGTGTATATATATATATATATATATATATATATATATATATATATATATATATATATATATATGACTGATTGATATAAATTGTAAAGTTGTAAGGAAACCATCAACAAACCAATGCAGACACAACTGCAAGTAATGTAAAGTTAAAACCTACATTTTTTTCTTTCTGTGATAAGAAGTCCACTTCTCTCCAGAACTTGCTTCAGCTTCCCAGCATCATTTCCTGTCTCCCCAGTAGCAATAACACATTCCTTGGGGCCTAGCTGCACTATCAGTGCCTAAAAATAAAATGGATACATCAACAAATCGTAAACAATTAAATAATACAGTCTATATGAAAATTATGTTCAGGTCCATGAATATAACTCCACAATATTTTTAAAATTACTTTGTGCCTGTGTACCCATAATTTTCATGAATGATAACTTTAAAGAAACTTGCATAAATTTGATTGCACAATACTTTAAAAAAATGACAAATGGACAATTTCAGATACAGTCCTACCCGTTTATGTCAACATCCTCGGGCCCGAGGAAATATTGTCGACATAGGCGGATGTCGAGATAAGTGTTGGGGAGGGGGGGGTACTGAAAAAAAGATACAAGTTAAATTCGTCAGTAAGGGGTGACCTGTCATCAGTGAGTAGCATTGACACTTTGAGAAACCAAACAATGCAAATTTTGATTACAAGAAGACAAAACCAGTTTCAAATACACTTGTATATTGACAAATTACATTTGATTACCTTTGTGTAATAAAATCCACAATAAAATATTGCATCGGTCACATCCTGATATGAAAAACATTCACTACGATTATGCAATGTCGGCATAAGCACATGGTTGCATAGTTGTTATTTACACGCTTGGAGTACATGCACTTAAATTGGCCTAGATTTTGGTCAGTCAATTCCCATCTTACTGAGGCTACCAAGGCGATGGGGCTATTCACAGGGAAATGAAAACCTGTTAACAAGTTGGTTTAAACAGTACATGTATTTAGTTACAGAAGTCATCGTGAAAAGTACATAAAAGCGAACAAGAGATATGCGGCTGATATGATTAATGAACGCATAATATTGTATACATTGACACGTGTTAATGAGGTATTAAAAGAAAATGATTCTTACAATACAATTTTGTAACAATGTCTGCTCAGTACATTTAAAAATTTTCACAGACATCTTTGCGAGATGCCCCACCCTCAACTTCCTTAACAGCCAGATATTTAGGTTCCAGAGACTGTAAATTTAATCTGCGTTTACACTGCCGTTGGTAGCCATCGTAAATATAAATAAAGTTAAAAAGGAAACTTTCACAGCGCAATAAACTTGTTTTAATCACTGATCACTTTGGAAAATGCAAGAATCAGATCAGATTTCATTGCTTTTATTTAAGTCACCGCGAGAGGCCAACTTTATAGGACCAAACAAAAGCCTGTTTTTTTTTTGTTTTTTTTTATCCGACCGCGACATTAAAGCCTGCTGGCAAGATCAACTAATTGTTGAATAAAGTACAGGTCGGAACTGGCCGCTTGCCAACATAAATGATTAGGCGAGAAAATTAAAGCCTGGCGGCAAGATCAACTAATTGTTGAACAAAGTTTGGGTCGGAACTGGCAGCTGGTCGACATAAATGATAAGGCGGTAAAATTAAAGCCTGGCGGCAAGATCAACTAATTGTTGAACAAAGAATGGGTCGGAACTGGCAGCTTGTCGACATAAATGATTAGAAAACAAAGGATTTGTTCAAGCTGGGACCAAGGGCTTCTGTCGACATGTGCGTTTATTTTTTTATCTCGACATTGACATAAGCATGACAATTTTGGTAGTAATAGTAGACCAAAGGACCAGGACTTTGCTTTTTTGTCGAAATAGGCGGCTTGTCCACATAAGTGATGTCGATATAAGTGGGTAGGACTGTACCTGTACAAATTAATGCATTTAGTGAAGAAATGAAGCACTGAAAACAAAAGTAAGGAATAGAAGACAGAAAATTTAATCGGTGATCTCTTTAATAGCATTGAATAATTCAAGGTTAAATAAAAGAAGCTTTGGCACAGACAAAGAAATCTTTAAATATAATAAAACTAGTAAAAGACAATGCAAAACAGCAGCTTGCTGTAAATATTAAACAATGTTTATTACATCAATGCATCGAATGACTTAGTCATATGAAGTGCTCTGGAATCCAAGTGCACACATTTACCTGTATAAAACACATTTATTTGTATAAAACACACATTTGTCTGTATAAAACACACCCCATTGCAAACATCACAAACCCAGATCTCCTGTTGCATAATTATACTAGCAAATCAAGATCATTACTTCTGGATTAAAGTCAAAAGGGACTCCCTGTTTGTTCTTTTATTTAGCAAGAAAGCTGGACTCTTCAGCACTGTTAATCTAAAACAAATATTAACATCAACATTAATCTAGGGTGCAGATGGATGGACACAGGTGCAAACATGGATGGACACAGACACTCATGAATGTGAAAGTGATCACTATTTTGAGCTTCCATCATGCCTGGATTGATGAGACTTGCAGTGCGTCCTGCCTGCCATATATTGAGGTAAAAGGTAAAAAATATCAACAGGAGCAGAATCCCAAAGCTTCAAACACTGAGCTTAATTAAAAAATAAAATGTGAACACTGAGCTTAATAATAAAAAAAAAAAAACGTGAACACTATGTTTAATAAAAAAAAAGTGAACACCAAGCTTAATTATAAAATATATGAACACTTAGCTTAATGTTAAAAAATGTGAACACAGCTTTAAAAAAAAAGTAACGTGAACACTGAGCTTAATTAAAAATAAAATGTGAACATTGAGCTGGATTAAAAAATAAAATGTGAACACTGAGCTAATTAAAAAATAAAATGTAAACACTGAGCTTAATTAAAAAAAATAAATAACATGTGAACACTGAGCTTAATTAAAAATAAAATGTGAACATTGAGGTTAATAAAAAATAAAATGTAAATACTGAGCTTAATAAAAAAATAAAATGTGAACACTGAGCTTAATTCAAAATAAAATGTGAACACTGAGCCTAAGCTAAAGTGTGGATGTACTGAATATAGACACGCACATGGTTGCCAAAGTGATTACTACCCTACAATGTCAGGTTTCTAACAAGGCAGGCTCAACTGTAAGTAGAACAAATATTGCAGACACTGACATGCAGCTCATTCTGCAAATGCAAATCTGCATCTAAAATCGTCATAGCTGGGTTTGTATTATAAACGATACACACGGCTAAAAAAATATACCACTCATCCAAATAAAGTCAAATTTGGACCCATTTTCAGTAAGGTGTAACAAAATATCATGTACTGCAATTGTTAAGCTGGAAAACATGCATTTAAAAGATCAGAATTGTAATTCAAGACAGATGCAGTAATGGTAAACATTGTGTTCAACTCAAAAAAGTTTGTCAAGTTAATTTAGCTTTAATTACCTTCTGTATAGTTTCACAAACTGCAAAATCCAAACCCTACAGAGCTCAATGGCTTCTTCTACTATCTCTTAACTTGACGTAATCCATAAAACAAATTCACATGTGCCATGGTGATGGCAATCATCTTTCCCACCATGTGATATACTCAAATCAACACAACGTCCACTAAACATAACTTTTGCCCTTCGCAACTTTTCCCACCAAGAACCTCCTATTTTCTTTTATTCTTTGGAACCATTAAAATGTTTTAAGAGGTTTACTGTCCGTTTTATCCTGACATGTTGCTTGTTGGATGCTACTTTAAAAAATCAACAGCTTGATCATGCAGACATTTTGCATCACAAAATATGCAACAGTTTCAAGCATCTGGGGTTACTAGGGCAAAGTCAGTCTGGTTTCCGGACCAATTCTACCGAATCTAATATGAAACCTGGATCTGAATCAAATATGAACAATCCAGTATATTAACTTTACCACAAACAATTGTAATTCCATAATTTGTGCTTTTATTCTTGAAGTCCATAGTTTAAGGGTCATTTCAATATTACTTCTGGCAAACTTGCTGGCAATTCTGATGAATATGAGATGTACACCTAAAAAGAACAACAGTTCTTCAGTGTTGTGGGTTACCCGCATAATCAGGCTCCCTTTCCAAACATTTTGCTGCATAATGGTTAGTTTCAGCCACAATTCTTTCAACTGATGCCAGAAAAAAATATTTCAAAAAGAAAACTAAAGTAGGACTGATGCTTTCAGTGAACTCAGTGTCACGCAGGGCAGGTGACTCTCTTGTCCACAATGTGCTGTTTTCATCCTGCCTCTATTGCCAACAGACTGGACAAAGAATATTGTTCAATGTCAACACTCCCCAACTCAATATCATCAATTTTGTCTTCTGAAAATCCCCCAGAATACTTGGATTCCAAATCACCAACAGAAACCATTGTTTTCACTATGAAAAGCAACACATGTATTGACTGTTAGTAACCATATTTAGTATATGACATCTTTCACAGCAAGAACCATATTTCTGAACTCTCCTGTGATTAGTTAAATATCCGTACATCACCCATTATTGACAAATGAGATCATCTGTAACATTAACATGCATAGCAGATCTCTCACTTGGGTCTAGCGTGCAAATTCTGAAAGTGGATATTATCAGCTAATGTGGTCAGTAGTGCTTGTTTACCAAGTAATTTATCAGTCATGGAGGAGGCAAGGCATGTTTGTCATGAATATACACATCAGTAGGGGGAAAGAATTCGAATAGGCTAGTGCCAGAACTTCCCAAGTAGTCACCAAGTTTTCTCTGAAAAATTACTAACATGTCTGATTATTTTGTGTACCGGAAAAGTTCAATACTTTCTCATCTTGAAAGTTCCTTAAGTGAGTTCACCAAAAAAAACACAAACTCATCTGTCTCACTCTGTGGAAATTGATACATTTAACAAGAAATGTGTCTGACAGTAGACAATGGCAGAATATGAACTCGGGTTGAGATTCACCCTTCATTATTTAGAAAAAAATCATGGGTGTTCTATATATCCACACATTACTACTTCATCTCACAGATGTGGTCTATCTGAGGGATATCACTCTCCAATTGTGGGTTCGAAATGAAGATGCTTGTTTGTGGAGCTTCCATTATTTCCATATTTTACGAAGTATATTGAACATGCAGATTTATATATTATTTGACGTCATTATATCAAATCTTCCATTTGGAAATGAATGACTGCAGGGCAGCTTTGGCTGCTTCATCTGTCCTTTCATTACTTACCCTAAATACCAAAGTAACCATAAAACCTACAGTACAGAATAACTTTTCTAGATTGTGTGAACAAACCCATCTTTGTAAAAATCAGGGATATTAACAGGTTGTGAAATTTACAATGTTGCACCAGCAGATGAAATTGACTTAAACACAAAAATTCTGCAGATAACATCACAAGCCCTATATTAAATCACCACATTTTGTTTTTATATAAATGAATCACCATCTGAAAATTCTGATCACCACTGGTAACTTTACTGACTGCCAGAAACTGAAGAAATATATATGAAACTTAGTGAGTGCAGTGAAGCTTTGAAGGAAGTCAAATGAAGTGCAATAAACCAGAGTCCATCGAAAGGACTGATGCTCTAATGGCAGACCTGCCAACCTTGACGAGTCCATCTCAGTAAGGCAGTTGATTTTTTTCCTTACGTTTGACAAGTTTTCAGTAAGGCATAAAAAATATCATAAACTGCTATTGTAAAACTGGAAAACGTAATTAAAAGTTTGGTATTCGAAACATGCAGCGAAGATAAACATTTTTTTCAACTGAAAAGTTTGTAAAGTACACGCAGAATTTATTTACCACTAGTACAGTTGCACAAACTCTAGTTCCAAACACTATGCAGCTCAATGGTTTGTTGCTATCTCTCAACATGACATAATTCTTGGAAATTCTTTTTCCATTTCACATGATGGCAATCATATCTCCCGCCATGAGTGCATTTGATGTCCAATAAACGTAATTGTGTCCCTCCAGCTTTCATTCACAAGAATCTGAATATTCCTTTTATTCTTCCGTGTTGATTATTAATGCTTTTCAAGAGGCTTATTTTCCCTTTCATCTTAAACATGCAGTGCTTGCTGGACGCCATTTAAAAAAAAAAATTATATAATCAACAGTTTGATCATGCAGAAACTCCGCAGGAACAAATAGGTGCAGTTTACAGCGTCTGCGGGGCTACTGTAAAGTTAGTCTGGTTCCCTAATTTCACTAATTCTAATATGAAACCCGATCCAAATCAAACATGGATGAACAAATTTTCTGGATTTTTGGCAATGATCATTTTTCCATAGTTTTTGCTTTTATGCCCTAAGTCTGTATTTAAAGGGTACTTTTCGTAAGACTTACGGAAAAATCGTAAGGGTTGGCAGATCTGTCATGGATGAAAAGATTAACCAAAAATTCAAGATAAGATCATTTTCTCCTTTTAACTGCTGAGTGCTGAAACCATCTCTAATATTCTTCAGTATTAAAAAGATTATTAAATTAGCTGCTGTGGAGGGCATACTAGTTGTCAGATCAGCACCATTCTCATTTAGGACCAACTAGACATAAGAAGTGTTTTGGTGAAAACCCAATGTCAACATGACTTTCCATTTAGGAGTAGTTGTGATAACATATATATTCTTTAGGGAAAACCCCACACTGATGTCAATATCCATTCTGAGTAGTGATAACAAGATTTTCAAGATGGCAGCCAGACTGAATGCACAATCAACACCATTTTTGTTTAGAACCAACCAAAATTCTGGTGAAAATCCCATGTCAGTATGATTTTCCATTCAGGAGAAGATTTTCAAGATGGCTGCACATGGTGTCCATACTGAACATCAAATTGGCACCATTTTCATTCAGGATCAACTAGATATCAAAAAGTCGTACAGTGAAAACCCAAGGACCCCCCCACCAACCGATTTTCAAGATTAACAAGGTGCTGCAAACCTCAGCAGCACCATATTCATTAGGAATAAGATGTTCAAGATTAACAAAATCAAAGTAGCACAGTTTTCATTCTATTTCATGAATGTGTGTAAAATTTCAAGACAATTCTCCATGTAGCACAGGTAGAGTAGCATTAAGATACTACTGCTAACTGACTGATGGACAACAAAAGAGACAACAGGCCACCCCATAAGCTCCCCTGGTCTATGACCAGTAGAGCTAAAAATAGAAAATGCTTTCTTTTTTTTTTAATTCACCAGGCACAATGTCTAGTCATGATACAAAAGCTCACCAAGCTTGATACATAGATCTCAGTGAGTTCAGGAAATATAAGTAAACAAAAATGTAATGGACAAACTGACTAAAGTATACCCCAGTTACCCTCCCCACTTCAATTTTGTTTTAAAAAGGCATAATTAACTTAAACTATGCATGCAAAACTGAGTTTACAAAATGAGGTACAAGAAGTTTGGAAATGTATTCATTCAACACTGGGCAATTTGTGTTGAAAGAAATGCATCCCCGAATGAATGCTCTTTAAATTTTTCTCCATACCTCTAGATTGGAGTACTGGTCATTATCAGAAAATTCACTAACAAGAAACTTTCTCAATGTTGCATCAGCATAGGCAGCTCCAACAACCTGGAAAACGAAAATCTGATTTCAAACATGAAGGTTTCAATATGATTACTGCCGGGTTTCCAACGTATCTGGAATCTACTCCAAAAACACAGTGGTCCCTTAAAAGAGTGCTCCACAACATATCACCAACGTTTTGTCTTGTATCTCCTCTATGGTTCATTAAAGTTGGAAAAATTTTGTTTTGTCACTGCTGCTTCTTTCACATAAGTTTGGTTCTTTGCTACAAAGAACCAATTATAATAAGACTTCACATAATTAATAATAATAATAATAATAATAATAATAATAATAATAATTAAGAATAATAATAATAATAATAATAATAATAATAATAATGTGGAGTTAGGACTTCCTTTAGAAGTGGGAACAATGAGAATACAAGTGTTGGAAGAGGAGCGTACCATATTCATTAAAAATAACATGGCTTTTAAAGTGTTGGTATATAGCAAATTGCTATACCAATACTATTGGTATATCAAATTGTGATCCGCCCATGGCGCAAAAATACAATTATATAAACATTCTTTCAACTGCAGGCCTACTGATCAGTAATGAATTTCCACTCACTAGACATTAATGATGTATGAAAATAATGATAAAAAGTAGTAACAGTCCCCGTTTTCTAAATAAATTCACCATGGTACACAATTTCATCGCAATCCTTACTTTTTCCCATTCCCCTCTCCCCTATCATGCAAAAGGGGCCACATATGCTTAAATATGGAGAGAGAGAGAAAAACAATTTGGGCTGAATGAAAACCTTAAAACTGAATTGCACCAAGTAACCTACAAGAATATGGTTAATCATAACAGTATGTTTACACTTTCCTTGTGTTCTAATATTCGTATTATCAATGATACAAAGTTGCAATAACCTGCTGACACTATACCTTAAATTTATTGGTTACAAGGCACACGTACTGTAATGTATTTAATGCTTTGTTGTTGTTGTTTCTTAAACCTATTAAACCCCCCACTCTCTCTTGCTCTGGACCATCATAGGAAGGTACGGACGAAAATCCCTGAAAATACAAGCATTGGGGATTTCGCTTGTATCATACGACAATGAATCTGGACCTATGAATGATGGTGAAGTCAACTGTCCAAAGGAAATGGAGAGAGAGAGAGAGAGAGAGAGAGAGAGAGAGAGAGAGAGAGGGAGAGAGAGAGAGAGAGAGAGAGAGGGAGAGAGAATTTTATGGTCAGTAGTAATGTTAACTAAAGCAGAATAATGACTTAGATCAACTGTAAATATATTGAAATATTTTAATTACCTATTGTTGGTTCATTGTTTTGCTTAGTTTCTATTCCACGCTAATTTCCATATGCTAGTACATGAATGCATGTGCATCAAGTGTGTACAAGAACCTAACATGTTTGTAGTGCTCTACTTTCTTCATAAAAATAATGTTTCATCTTTAAATCATAAGTGCGTCTCACATCGATTTAATCATTGTGAATAAAAAGAGAAACTTGGAACGAAAACAGTCAACTTATCAATTTGTAAATGTGATTGTGAGCAACAAGAAAGGCATAGAACTACATTTTGTAGCGGACACACTTGCAGGGATGTGAGGAGTTCATTCACTTGGTCAATACACAGTTGCCCAGAGCATATCATAGCTCCATTCAAAGGGCAAATGTGTATTTGTATGTGATATGAATAAAATATATGTATAGTATGTACTCTGTATCAATGATATACCATGAGATGTATAAATTTTTCATTAAAAGGAAACAAGGCTTGCCGAATTTCCTTTTAATGAAAAATTTATACAAAATTTATAAACTTATACTAAGCATAAATTTCTAAGTTAAGTCAGACAGCTTTAATGGACTGGAGCCATTCAACAAAATGTAGCATAGTGAACAGATTTTGAGTTTGATTTTGGATTGAACAGGTAACCAGTGGAGGTTACAGAGCAGGAAGGTGTGTGCTATGTTCTTCATACTCTAAGGATGGTCCAAGCAGCCATGTCTTGAACTTTTTGAAGTTTCTGTAGTAGGTACTGAGACAAACCAGACAGAAGTGAATTACAATAGTCCAGTTCTGAAAGTACTAAGGAACACACATATTTAAGCGGCATCAACTGAAAGAAAATTGTGTATGGAGCAGATACTTCTCAGATCCAGATATGCAGCCTGGCACATGTTGGTGTCATCAGAATGTACTGTCAAGAGTGACACATAGGTCTGAATTTAATGTTGGTGTTGTTGATACTTATTGTTTAAGGGAAAGGATGTGAATGAGAAAGTCTTAAATTATATATGCTAATTTTGTATATACTACTGTTGCATTATGCATAATTACACTATTGCTGTGTTATTATGCATAATTAAATATACTGTTGCATTATTATGCATAAGCAAGTGTGCTATTGTTGTGTTATTATGCTATTTTATGATAGCCTTATTAAAACATGGCTCAGTAAAAGATACTCACACTTAAAGCTACAGCAGTTGTTTCACAAAACATATATAACATAGCTTCACCCATACATGCAGGTTCCTACAGCCATTTGCAAGCTATGTACACACTGTGAAACAATCACCAGGTCGCTTTGATGATTCCCTAATGGCATTATACACCTTGAGTCTAAACCCTTAAAAATCCATGAATATTGGTACTGTCCCACTCTATCAGGGCTACCATTATATGACATTCTGTGCCTTGATACAGCCACACAATTACCATGAGGTGGAGCAACTGCTACAGATGTTAAGGTTGTAAAGTGATACAGGTTTCAATATCTGGTGACAAAGACAGGACAACTAATGAAAACATTGCAAAAACTGCCATACCCTCTGTCCATTATCAGTAGAGAGTTTAACTCCAATCACTCCAACAGAGCTTGACATATCTGTGTTCCCAAATAGAATGTCCTCAAATTGGGTCAGGTTGCCAGGGGATGCCTGCAAGTAACATGCATACAGCCATTAACAGCATTAAAAATATTCATCGAGTCTAGTTACTTTTGAAAAGTTAAGAAATTATGTTAAATAAGATGATTACTTGTGAACAAGAATCCCATCAACAACAAGGTGAGTAATCCATGTTGACATACATATGCTGTCTTGGTCCTTTTTCCAATTAGATGCTTGCATATCAGACATGTGATACAAGTATCAAATATATTTATAAGATCTGCAGTCCAAGTGAGGAATTAGCTCAATTGTTCTGTTTATCAAACCACAAGTGACCTTATATTATAACTCTAAGTATTACAGAGGGCAGACAATTTACATTTGACAAAAAAAATGAGTGAGATATCAAATGCCATAAAAATTTAAATGGGTTTTCATCTCCATGAGAAGATGGAGGATATAGAAAAAGGAAAACATGAAGTGACACATACAGAACATAAAAAGGCCAAGCACAGAACTGAACATTTATGTCAATTCAGATAAAATTGTTCCTGATATGTCTGTTAACTAGATTTGTAAACTTTTATATTTAAAAATGTGACTATAATCAATTCAATCATGTATAAATAAAGTTCTGCTGCCAATTCTTTCTCTCCATTTCAACCCAAACCAGGTCTGGGCAGGCAATGAATAGGTCAAAACATGTAATCTCACAACTTAATGTCAAGCCCTGATCTCCTTGAGATACATCCACCTTCTATCAATTTTCATTGAGTTTGAGTTAAGTAGGATCCAAGATATTAAGGCAGTAACAAAGATATTAAGGCTGTAACAAAGATATCAAGGCTGTAACAAAGATATCAAGGCTGTAACAAATGAATGATGCAAGTAACTCAGTCTTGAAAATCTGATCAAACTGGTCTAGTTTTGATATGGTGTCAAACTGGTCTAGTTTTGATATGGTGTCAAACTGGTCTAGTTTTGATAGGGTGTCAAACTGGTCAAGTTTTGATATGGTGTCAAACTGGTCTAGTTTTCATATGGTTGAGTTACTCTTCATGAACAGAAAAATGCAAAGTCAATGAATCAATAAAATTCAATCACAGCAACATACTTTTGGTTTGGTACTCTTGATATGCATCCACACACCAAATTTCATGAGTGTAGGTAAAGTTCAAGATACTGAACGTGTCATAAAGTCAGACATGAAAATACAAAGTGGCAAAAGCATGAAAATTGGGTCATGTTTGATCTAATGTTTGGTGCTGTTGTGTTACTCTCCTTACATGCATACACATCCACATGTCAAATTTCAGGTGCAGGTGAAACAGGGTCCAAGATATTGATGCAATGAATGAATAGTTGAAATAAAATCACTCAAGCATAAAACCTGGTTGACACTAACCTAGATTTTGTATGCTTGGGTTACCTTTTCTTTAGCTGTTGCCATATATCAATTTCCAGGGTTGTTATGTTAAATAATGCCCAGGACAATAAGGTTGGAATAAACAAAGAGCTAAACCTACAAAAGGTCACTCAAACCTGAAAACTGGGTTATACTGACCTAAATATCTATGGTCAAGTTACTTTCATTAAGCTGTATTCACAGATCAATTTTTGTGTGCAGGTGAAATATGGTCCAAGAAGTTGAAAAATACCAAAGTAAATCAAGCTTAAATTAGGTCACTCTGATTGAAGTTTGGTGTGGATCAGTTACTACCCAAATATGCACCCACCCACTTCTCCTCAGTAGGGTTCAAGATATTCTGAGCATAATGACCTAAAGAATAAAACATACATGAATGTTTTAACAAAAGTCAATATGCTACATACCATACAGTTTTGTTGATGAAAGGAGTGTAAACAAAATGCATTTGTTTTATGATGATACAGAGGACATCTTCTACTGAATACAAAAACATACACGCTGCCTTCTAACTGATATAAAACCTTTCTGCTTATAATCTAAAGGTAATTTTGAGCAAACAGTTCAAAGAATAAGAAACAGATTACAAGAGCTAAATATTTATTCAGACCTGTAAATAAGAATTACATAAACTGGGTATTTACTCCCTGATTTGGAACTAATTGCATTAATATAAACTGAATGGATCATTTTGTGAACAATACAACACACAAACTTACAATATACAACAGTCATAATATGGTAAATGAAGATTACAACCACTCATTTAGAATGTCTGAAATGGCTTAGTGACCTTGTTCAGGGTGTGTTTTTCACATTAAGTAGTATCATTACAAGCATGTACAAATTCATCTAGAACTTGTCCGAACAGCAAAGTTTAGAAGCAATACACTAGCAGCTTTGGAACAAATACTTAAAAATGAATTTCTTTTGGATAGTTTTAGTACAGTCAAAAATTTTCTTATGGTCAATTCTTTGTGTAAAATATAAAAAGAGCAAAAATAGATCTATGTACACATTATGGCATAAACTTTAGACTTAGAGAGATATCATCGTTCACTTGAATGCAGCAAGTAATGTACGATATGAAACATTAAAAAACTTCAATGCAAAACTTTAACATTGCCAATGCCACTGTTTAACATTGCTGATGCCACCACTGCCAAAATAACCAACTGCCATCATCAGCAATGTTAAACAGTGCTATATATCACTAAGCTTATGCAGATGAGACATTAAAAATCAACCACCACACAACAGTAACCTCTATATTATGACCAGTTATAGCCAACTGTAAAAAAGGTTAAATTTTATCTATCACCTTATAGGCTTGACTCCAGTCATTGTTCTTGGATCCTCCCTTGTTTTTGAACACCTCAACCCTATACTGTCGAACAAGGAGAAGATCTCGTACCAGCGAGTCAAAATTCATCTTACTGAGAACCAAGGACTCCAGTTTTTTCTCTCCTAAAATGAACAAAAGAAAATTGAAACCTCTGACAAAACAGCAGGTCAACATGCTTTTCTGGTTTATTTGGTATCTCCTGGTACTCCTTATCCGCCTAAACCCCACCAAATATGGCACATGTCCATACTTCCCAATAACGTTGATTGGATACTATTTTTCCAATGATTCAAATCACATGCTTCAAGCAGAAGAAATTCCTTTGAATGGATGCCAGTTTATACCAGAATAGCATAGCAGATTGCCCAGGAAACAGTATTGACTTTGGATAGTAGTCACATATAACAAAGATTGAGCACTTATTATTCTTTAAGCCTAATGGATGACAACTGAATGAAAATCTGAACTCTTGTAAAATTTAGAAACCTCTTCAATACTATCCTAAGAGATGACCAGCTACTTCAATGGAAATTCAAAGAATTGTGATGCTCTGCACAGGGGCTAATCAAAACTAACCATTTTCTGTAAAAAAAAAAAAATGACTCAGACATTTTTATTTGAAAAACATGTATCCCCACAATTATATGTTTTCCTACCCATAGTGCCATTCCAATCAAGGAGTATTGGCTAAGCTTTAGTTTCTTTCAAGTGTTGAACTTGTAATCCAATGGTCACAGACTTGATATGTATAAAGGGCAGACTGGGACAATGGCCTCCATCTCTCTTTGGAAAAAGGCACTTAACTCTCATTTCCTTTGCATGACAGCCCATAATGTGTTGAAAGTTGTTACTTTCTATGCATTTCGATCTTTCAAAAGCAAAATCGTGTCTAGTTTTAGTGAGATCCCTTGGTTGACATAACCCTGACCTTTAATAACCACTGCTGTAACATGCTGTCAAGGTGAAATGCAATAATTTCCTTAGATTGGCTTCTAAAGCCTGCCATATGCCTTAAGGGGTGAGTGTTGGAGTGCAGGAAGGTCTATGCAATTTACATTGTTTTAACTTCTAATGGTTGAATTTAATCTGTGGCTTGTCATTTTTGATCGGAAATCACTGGAGTGGGTGGGTTGGGGCTTGTTGTTGTTATTAGGGTGTAAAGCGTTGATATAGATAAAACTTCACATCAAATGATCTGAACACAGGGAACCAAAAGTAGTCTGCAGAATTTACTGATGTGTAAAAAATTCCAGATCAGTATCACGTGACCGTTTACATCCAATTAAAACGTAGAAAACGCAGTCAATTCATAAAAATTGGAATTATTAACTGATAATATCAAGGAACATTAAAGTGATCTGATGATATGAAAAATCTGCTAGTGTATAGTCAAGTTATTTATCTGAAATTTGTTTCACTTGTAATTAATACGTGCAATACTGACCTTTCATTCTACATGTATGATCATACATTTTTAGAAATCTTTTCATCAGAACCATATGGTCATTCTAGTGCTGATGTGCCATTAACCCCTAAAGCACACTCACACAGACACATCATTCAATAATTTCCTACTGTATAAGAGTTGAAACAAATCTGGTGATAAAACATATGACCATCCCTGCCCTAGCAGTGTGTATATAGTTCAGGTTATATAAAGGATACTTTTGTTCTGTCATCCTTATTTTTTATGGCATGTTTAACACAATATTGTGTTATGTATATGTAGCTTAATTACTTGTTTGTTAGTTTTAAATTTTTTTAATTTTTATTTTATTCCATTACATGTTATTGTAATGATAACTTTGTCTGCTGGATTTGAAAATTTATTTAGAAATTCAATTCAGTTCTGTTTCAGCTGATAAACAACCAGTAGTTGAAACACTGTATCTAATTGCTGAGCCTGATTAAGAAATCAGTAAGGCTTTTAGGAAACAACTTTTTTTTAAAAAATTTTCTTTCTTCATTCTAAGAGTAAGATTCATTTAGTGAAATCAAGGCCATACCTGGAGTACATGAGAAATAACATTTGTTTATTGTTACAAACTTTTGGTTTTCCCAGTGGGACAAACTTTTGACCCCCATCTGGGAATCTGTTTTGCATTTTAGTTGGGCTTATAACTTATGCTATCATAAGAATCAGTTTAGTTGTGCTTTAAACCTTTGAAGCTCAAAGGTGTTTTGTTGTGACCAGTTTGAGTTGAATTTTTTTATTGTACGGAATTAGTGATTCATTTCCCTGGAGAAATATACAAGTGCTTCTTACAAAATTCTTGGACAAAGGCATTTATTGAGATTATTCGAATTCCAAATTGGAATATTATTCTTTGTGATTCAACAAGGAACTGTTGACACAGCAACACTTTGAAGGTTATCGAAGACGTCATCACCTTCCATCTTGGAATTTCGTCGAAATTTGAACTGTTATTCATTTAGGCCTTTTCATAAATAGGACTTATATTTTTAATTCTTGGATTAATTTTGGATTTGATTCATAAACTGTAAGTCCTTTTTCTTACTTTTACCTTGTTTTTCTAGGGAAATAAATTATTTTGTTAAATTTTACAAAGCTTTTTGTCTTCACTCTTTTCTTGTTACTTTTGTACGAGCCTAGACACGTAACAAGGAAATTGGGGGCTTGTCCTGGATATATAAATTTTGGCTAAAATATTTCAGAAAACTTTTTTGAAATTTAAATTCCCCTAGTTTTCAGAATTTTTTAAATCCCAAGTATTATTTCACATTTATGAACTCTTTAGTGAAATCAACTGGCTTTTTACAATGTCATCAAAAGTGGAGTTCTTTCTTTCAAATCCAATCCAGGAGCAGTTGGACTGTTTGAAAAAAGATGAATTGCTTGAACTTGCCAGAAAATATGATCTTTCTGAGGCAAAAGTTTCCTTAACGAAGCAAGAAATAAAAAATATTTTGGTCTAGTATTTGGTAGAAAAGTTGTGTTTTGGATAAAACTGTTTTGCTTTCGATCAGTAAGTCTGTATCAGACTCTGACATAAAAGTAAAGGAATTAAAATTAAAACACAAGATGGAATTAGAGTTAAAAAAGCTGGAACTTCAGGAAGAAGAAAAACAAATGCAAATGCAATTAGATAAGGAAGAAAGAGAGAGAGAAAGACAAATGCAGTTACAGAAAGAACAAATGCAGTTACAGAAATAAGAGAAACAAATGCACTTACAATTTTAGAAAGAGGAGAGAGAGAGACAGAAAGAAGAGAAACAAATGCAATTAGATAAGGAAGAGAGCGAGACAGATGCAAATACAAAGAGAGAAGGAAGTTGTTGTTGTTGTTGTGGGGCTTAATGCCATTTTTCAGCACACGATAGGCTATACATGGCGGCCAGTATTAATGGTGGAGAAGAAACCATGAAATCCCCGGAAAGAACCACCGACCCACAAGAAGCTACTGGCAAACTTTCTCAGATATCCACATTCGCCAAATCCTAGACTCGAACCGACGCAGACAGAGGTGAGATGGCAGTGATCCGTAACGGAGAGCGCTTCAGACCACTCGGCCACTCAGGGCCCCCGAGAGAAGGAAGAGAGGGAATATCAATTTAGAATAAAAGAAATAGAGCTGGCAAGTGAAATGCACGTTCCCACTTCACATACAAATTCAAGTTTTGATCTTGCTAAGAATATTAGGTTAGTGCCCCCTTTCAGAGAAAAAGAAGTAGACAAATATTTTCCTCATTTTGAAAAAGTTGCTGAAAATTTGAAATGGCCAAGGGAGCAATGGACTCTATTATTACAATGTGTACTTATTGGTAAAGCTAGTGATATTTACCATTCAGTCAGTTCAGCAAAGTGATGACTATGATCTGGTTTAGGAATCCATCTTGAAGGGTTATGAGTTAGTCCCTGAGACTTATCGGTAAAAAATTCAGAAATTATAAAAAAGAAGCTGACCAGACCTATGTCGAATTTGCAAGAGAAAAGGAACAGTTATTTGACAGATGGTGCTTAGCCAAGAAAGTTAAACATGATTATGAAAGTCTCAAGCAACTTGTATTACTTGAAGAGTTCAAGAACTGTGTCCATAGCGACATTAAGACTTACCTTGACGAGCATCAAATTGAAACCTTGGAAAAGGTTACTTGTGCCACTGATGAGTATTCTTTAACTCATAAAGTTTCTGTTGTAGGCAAGTCTTTCACTCAGCAGTCTACTGGTAAAAAGGAATTTCAGCCTAATATGACTCCTTCTAAAACTCAATCTGGCACAACTTTTAAAAATCAAGTTTCTGATAAGTTTGATTCAAATCCTTGTCTCTTCCTACATGTACCTATTGCAAGAAGAAAGGACACGTTATTTCTGATTGCTTCAAACTGAAATATAGGCATCAGAATCAAGATAGACCTATCCTAAATGCTCTAATTTCTAAGAGGTCAAGGTCACGGTCATGTATTGAAAGTAATACATTTGTTGGGTCTAATAAACCCCAGTCTGATTTTATTATGGAGAATTATGAACCACTGATGTCGAAGGGTTCTATATCACTCTTGGGTGATTTGGCCAATCCTATCCCTATTAAAAGTTTAAGGGATACAGGAGCTTTTCAGTCTTTTATTATCAAGTACTTTGCCTTTTTCTGAGAAGTCTTCTTCTAATGAGAGTGTTCTCATTCAGGGAGTAGAGTGTGGCTTTGTTAATGTTCCTCTCCATTGTGTAAATTTGTCATCAGACTTAGTTTCAGGACATGTGACAGTCGGTATAGTGTCTAACTTTACCCGTTGAGGGTATTCATTTGTTGCTAGGCAATGACCCAGCTTGAGATAAGGTTGTGGTTAATCCACTTGTAACTGACAAGCCTTGTTTGGATCAAAAAGTTGATCCTATTGAAAAAGAATTCCCTGATTTATACCCAGCTTGTGCAGTTACTAGAGCTATGGCAAAGAAAGCTCTTGAGAATGATGTCAATAAGGAAAGTATTCCTTTAGCTGACATATGTATTGGTCAGGCTTTTGATGAGGTCACTTTCACTCCTTGTTTGGATCAATCAAAAGGTATTGATCACAGTGATCCTCTTTTAACTACTCATTCTCTTTATTCTAATCAGGGTGACAAACGACAATCACTTATCGTCAAACATGAAAAAGGTCCTGAGATCTCCTGTTTGTCTCAAAGGTCATTAGTGAAACTGAAGCCACTGAAGTACCTGTCTGTTATTTCATTAAAAATGGAATTCTTATGAGAAAATGCAGACCTCCCGAGGTATCTGCTGGTGATGAGTGGTCATTGAACTATCAAAATTGTAGTTCCAAAATCATACAGACAGGAAATTCTTAGTCTGGCACATTAAACTCCTTTGGCTGGTCATTTAGGGATTAATAAGACTTATCACAAGATCTTGAATCACTTTTATTGGTCAAAAATCAAAAGTGATGTTTGTAAATACTGCAGATCTTTTCATACTTGTCAAATGGTAGGAAAACCCAATCAGAAGATACCTAAGGCTCATCTGCAACCTATTCCTGCATTTGATGAACCATTTAGCAGAATAATGGTAGATTGAGTTGGTCCCTTACCTAAGACCAAGTCAGGCAACCAATACTTGTTGACCATTATGTGTGCATCAACAAGATTCCCAGAGGCAAATTAAAACTAAAACAATAGTAAAACCTTTGATGAAGTTTTTTACTCAATTTGGCCTTCCTAAATCTGTCCAATTTGATCATGGGTCAAATTTTATGTCTGGAATTTTCCAGCAAGTTATGTGTGAATTAGGCATTCAACAATTCAAATCTTCTGCCTATCACCCTGAGAGCCAAGGGGCTTTAGAAAGATTTCATCAGACTTTGAAGAATAGGATTCGATCATACTGTTTTGATACGGGTACAGATTAGGATGAAGGAATTCATTTACTGTTGTTTGCTGATAGGGAGTCAGTTGAAGAACCTTTAGGATTCAGTCCCTTTGAACTAGTTTTTGGACACATTGTGCATGGACCATTGAAGTTGTTGAAAGAGAAACTTCTTTTTAATGAAGATACTGAACTTGATCTTCTTGATTATGTTTCCAATTTTAAGTATAAGTTGTCAAAGGCTTGTGAGCGAATCTGCCTCTACTCAGTCAAAAATGAAATTAAGGCATGATAAAAACTCAAAGGAAAGGAGTTTTCAGCCTGGTGATAGAGTTCTGGCTCTCTTGCCCATTCCACAAAATCCTCTTCAGGCCAAGTATTATGGTCTGTACACGGTTGAAAAGAAAGTAAATGATTTAAATTACATCATAAATACTCCTGAGAGCATAGCTGCCAACCCCCCCCCCCCCGAGTACAAAAATACTGACTGCTTATCAAAAAAATACTGATTTCAGGAACAAATACCGATTTTTAACATTTTAATGCATATGTAGCTACTTACAACATATACAACCATCAGTAAAGTAGGACAGTGCCTTACATAATTATTTAATGTCAAAGATGCATGTGTTGCACACTTGCACCTTCTGGATGGGCACCCTGTTCCATTCAGAATGTGCACGAGTGCAACACACTCAGACACAGACTGTTTATAGGAGCCATTTCCACACCTTTTTTTTTTCTTTCCAATCATTATCGATCCCAATGTACCATCTGTCATTGATGATCTGAATTTTGTGTGATTTTCTTAACTGTTTTCGTTCTGGCATACGAGTAATCCTTTGAGATTTTACTGTCTGGAAAATGTGTGCAAAATATATCACCAGCAACACTAATAACTGAAAGAGGAAGGTTCATTTCTAAAAGAAATTTAATAAACTGAATTTCGGTCGAATTACATCAAGGTTCTCTCTGGTATTTATATAAGTCCAAATTCAGGCTGAGCTGCGTATGATGAAGCAGCAAGCTGATGTTTATTAGCTTTTTCGTATTCATGTGCGCCTCCATGTCCAATAGCGAAATCACATTACACAATTTGCAAAATGTAAAGTTTTCTTCTTTACTAGATGGTTTCACAAATCTAAACAAGACGGCACAACTGTCCTTCCAGTTCTGTTGTCTTGCCTTTCCTGAAGAAAATTTTGAATATTCTGCTTTCCTATTCAACATGATTAGAAGCTGAATATTATGAAGATGAGATACAGTGATAGCGGTAACTGTTTGCTAAATCCAATATGGCGGATAAAGACAGGCATGGTAGCCTCAATTTTGAATGAACCAATCATATTGTAGTACTGTATTCTTATATGCATGCAATACATTTCTATCAGAATGGAACTGAGTGCCTGTTCTAAACTGAAAATTGCAAGGAATTTTTTTTTTTTTTTTTAAATTAAAAAACGTATTTTTGGCAAAAAAAAAACGTACACCTGCATTCAGGTCCAAAATACGGGACAAATACAGAAAAAACGGGACACTTGGCAGCTATGTGAGAGGCGAAAACAAAAACAACTTTGCCACATAAACATGTTAAAGGAGTATATTGAGAGAGATAGCCAGGTAAATTGTGCAATTAATTTAGTTCTACCTGTCCCACTCACTGAGGATTTAGTGAAGGAATGCCATCGGACACTATTGATTTTGGAGTGAAAATCCTCGGAATTCAGAAATTATAAATAATCTGGACCAGAAACTTTCACATTTGCAACAACAAGAAAGGAATGAACTTAAACAGTGATTATTTGAATATGAGCACTTATTTCCAGATGGTCCTACAAGAGCAACATTTTTCATGACACTGAAATTGTATATTCCAAACCTGTGAAACAACACCCATACAGGATGAACCCTCTCAAACAGGAATACTTAGAAAAAGAAATTCAGTATTTTGTCGGAGAATGATTTCATTGAGCCCAGTAAAAGTGACTGGAGTTCACCATGTATACTTGTTCCGAAACTAGATAAAACTTTCCATATGTGCGCTGATTATAGGAAGGTAAACAGTGCGACTAAAACAGATTCATTTCCACTACCAAGAATCGATGACTGCATTGATAAAACTGGAAATGCCAAGTATGTCACCAAATTTGACCTTCTGTAAAATTTGACCCCAAGTACTTTTCAACATTTAATGAATATGATTACCTCTGGTCTAAATAATTGTGATGCTTACATCAATGATGCCATCATCTACGACACCTGCGAATAACATCTAGCAACAAGTAGGAAATTCTTTGACAGAATGACTGATGCAAGTTTGACAATCAATTTATCCAAAAGTGAGTTCTGCCGTGCTTGTGTAACATTTCCAGGACATATCATGGAACATGGGCAAGTTAAACCTATGGATGTTAAGGTGAAGGCTATCTCTGATTTCCCTGTGCCTGTCAGTAAAAAGCAACTGATGCAATTTTTAGGTATGGCCGGATATTATCGGAAATTTTGTTCCAATTTTTCTAATATTGCTGAACTCCTGAAAAATTTATTGAGCAAGAAAGTCAAGTTTCTTTGGACTGAAAAATTTCAGGAGGCTTTTCACAAGTTAAAGGCCATACTTAAAAGTGCACCAGTTCTTACAGCTCCAAATTTCAGTCAATCTTTTAAACTATCTGTTGATGCAAGTGATGTTGGGTTGGAGCAGTATTGATTCAAGAAGATAAAGATAAAAATGGTGTTGATCATCCAGTGTGCTATTTTTCTAAGAAAGTAAATAAGCACCAAAGAAATTATTCAACAATCGAGAAGGAATGTTTGGCTTTGATATTGGCATTACAACATTTTGAAGTTTACATTAGTTCAGCTCCTTCTCGAATTATTGTGTTTAGTGATCACAACCCCCTTACTTTCATCGACAAGATGAAAAACAAAAATCAGAGATTATTAAGGTGGAGTTTGTTGTTACAGGAATATAATATTGACATCAGGCACATCAAGGGAAAAGACAGTTTAATAGCAGATGCATTTTCCAGTGTACAGAAATATTATTTCATGTACACTTTGTATAATTCATAAGAGTTCTTCTTATGTAATTTTTTTTACCTCATATAATCAATCTATGGTAAAAAGAAAGCTTTATTATATAAATCTTTCTTTTTCTTTTATGTGGGGAAGTGTTATGTATAGGTAATTTTATGACTTGTTTGTTAGTTTAAAATTAATTTTTTTTCATTTTTATTTTATTCAATTACATGTTATTGTAATGATAACTTTGTCTAGTGGATCTAATTGTTTTAGAAATTCAATTCAGTTCTGTTTCACCTAATAAACAACCCGTAGTTGAAACACTGTATCTAATTGCTGACCTTGATTCAGAAATCTGTAAGGCTTTTAGTAAATAACTTTTGTAAAAAATTTTAAAAATTCATTCTAACAATAAGATTCATTTAGTGAAATCAAGGCCATACCTGGAATACATGACAAATAACATTTGTTTATTGTTACAACTTTTGGCTTTCCCAGTGGGATGAATTTCTGACCCCCATCTGGGAATCTGTTTTGCATTTTCGTTGGGCTTATAACTCATGCTATCATAAGAATCAGTTCAGTTGTGCTTTAAACATTTGAAGCTCAAAGGTGTTTTGTTGTGACCAGTTTGAGTTGAATTTTTTTAATTTATGGAATTAGTGATTCATTTCCCTGGAGAAATATACAAGTGCTCCTTACAAAATTCCTGGACAAAGGCATTTATTGAGATTATTCGGAATTCCAAATTGGAATATTATTCTTTGTGATTCAACAAGGAACTGTTGACATGGCAAGACTTTTGAAGGTTATAGAAGACGTCATCGCCTTCCATCTTTCATCAGGATTCGAACTGTGATTAATTTAGGACTTTTCATTGATAGGACTTATATTTTTAATTCTTGGATTAATTTTTTGGATTTGATTCATAAACCATCAGTCCTTTATCTTATTTTTACCTTCTTTTCTAGGGAAATAAATTATTTTGTTAAATTTTACAAAGCTTGCTGTCTTCACTCTTTTCTTGTTACTTTTGTATGAGCCTAGACACGTAACAATTGGCTACATCATGCCAAGGAAATGGGAGCTAAGTGTTTTTTCCCAATGACACACCAAGACAGCCAACCTGGTATGGCTTGTACTGGTATCCATGTACCGGAGTCCAACATTCTATTGAGGTACTGTAGCTCCCAGTTACAAGTTCAAGTAAAAAATTATCTATGAAAATTTGATCTTTGGCTCTTACCCCATCCTCTCCCCAGATCTACATCCAATTATCAACTCATGAAATACTACACGAAATGTTATCATACTGCCCACACCACTGCAGATAGACTTCATATTACTGGGAAAACAGATCAAAAGACATATGGCCATGATCAATCACAATACATTAGTAAAGAGTGGATATAACTGTAAATAGTTGACAAAACTGCTCATTATTTACCTGAGCCCAGATACTTGATGACACCCGTCGTCTTGAAGACTTCTTTTGCCACAAAAAATGCATCACTGCCATGGACTGTGTAATAGTCCTGTTGAAAATCACAAAAGAGTCAATTAAAAAGATCTCAGTGCCACACTTTATTTTAGTGATTTCCATTGTAATTTAACTTGCATGTAACTATTAATCAGCACCGCAGTGCCAGTATTAGGCCGAAATTGAGGCTGTCAGATTTTAATTATTTTTTTTTACACTAAACGACCCTCATAACATGAAATGTCAGTCAAAACAATGAACTTGAATTACCAGAGCTTGCAATCTGTTTAAATGTTTTCATTAAGGATATTGACAGGAAAGTAGTCATCCTCATTAGGTCAGACAGCTAGCCCTTTCCGTAACTATGCGTGTCATTTGGATTTTTATGTAGCTTTAACAATTTTTCAGGCATATCACTACAATGTCTGCAGTGAGGAAGTTTATAGTGATGTCTAGCACCGAGACATCATGCCACAGACATGTAGCATCATTTCCCACCCACTCACATTATCCTGACACCTGGCCGACCAGTCCAAACACTAACCTCTTAATGCTGAGCGCCTAGTGAGGCAGCTGTTCGTACCATTTTTTAAGTCTTTAATATGACCTGATCGGGGTTCGAACCCACGACCTCCCGTATCTGAGGTGGACACTCTAACCACTAGGCCACAGGAGCAGTCCTTTCCATAAATGAGAACTATTTGTTTACCCAAGCTTCCGCTCAAAATCTGACAATGACTGCTACATATGTATCTAGAAACATCAGCAAGACTCACTATTGCTCTAATGATTCCGTAAGTGCCATTAAAGTCATCAAGCAAAACATCAATCTTATCATTCATCATCAAATTCTGTTGCAAATGTCCTGGTATATAAATTTCTTTCAACATTAGTTGTACCTATAGAACCTATAGACCAAAGGTTACACAATTTGATGACTATGCCGTTTAAAACATGTTAAGCCCACCAAAAATGTACCTCGGAGAAATGATGCAGAAATGTACAAGCAAACAAATACAAACATTTTCATTTTCTCTTCAAGTATTCATGAACAGTTTGGGTATATGAAGTCAGCATTATTGTCTATGCAAAAATAATACACCTCATATGTAGGGAATTCTTATTTTCACCAGCTTAGACAGTGGTTCTCATGCCAAGCAGTGGTGTCATCTCTAAGTATAATAATTTCTGACAACAGACAACAATATTAAGCCAATACTGACATTATTTTCTTCTATGAGGAAAATACAAATAAAACTGGCAAGCTAAATGGCTTAGTTATCATTTAAAAGCCAGGAAGATTTGATAATCATTTACAGGGCTAACACGAAATGATGTCATTTCATATGTAAACATGCCATAAAATCAAATATCTATTAAGATCATCTGGGTGTCTTCTCTTATTAAGCACTTTAATACAAGCAGCAAGTAATGATTAGGTATTTCTTCTATGATAAGCCGGTGTGTGTGTGTGTGTGACTAGTGAAAATGATGAAATGTATCAGCTGGATTTATAAATGGAAAAGTCTTTCTTTGATGAAAATTTACATAATTTTATGAAAAGTGGAGACAGGTCAATCTGAGTAAAAATAAAGGCAACAAGTTGTATTGAATGTGTAATAAACTATCATAAATGCTCACTTATAAGTCCATGTGCAAACTGCACAGACCCAGACCCGGCAGATCTGGGTCTGTGCAATTTTTCAGGAGTAATCAGTAGAACAAACAGCATATACAGTGTGACCCCGCTATAACACAGTAGTTGGGAGCCACAGAACCCGACCGTGTTATAGACCGAACTGTGTTATAAGCAACCAGGTCAGTTAGCTGAAGAAAATGATGCATGTACCCGAAGAAAATGTGCGAGGGGGGTGGGGGTGTAGGTAATAAATGCGGGCGCAAAAATATGTGCTTCATTGGCACAGTTATCTTAAATTGATGCATATTAGCAGCAGGGAGGGCAAACAGACAACTTTGTACGAGACCTTATTTTATAAAAATAAAGGTTCCTACAGAGGCTGAAAATAAGGTCAATAACGCTAAACCGAACCCTCCTAACTATATTATTACCGTATAGTTTGAAAAACGGATAATAAATCGTTTGGATTAGCTCATTTTTGTTATTTTTATTTTTGACTTTTGTTATAGTGCGTTTAGTTTACTTACCGGGTCACTCAATTTCTGTCATTCCCTCCCTGCTGCTATGAATTTATCCAGATCAGCTATTGCATGTATATACAGCGTGAAGTGAGTCATACATAATATAGGCTTTCAAACATGTACTTAGGTATGCGTACCGATTTTTCAAGGACGTGTGACGTAGTAGTTCAAACAATAGCTGTGTTTATCGCAGATATCCTAGGTCCAGGTATTTGTGTGCAGTTTATTTCCGTGTTTTAATTTTAAATATAATACATTTTAATCGGTTCATATATATAATGGCAAAATATCTTAATAAAATTATAAATATTTATTTATTTGTAAAATCAGACATCAAATGCTATTGCACAATAATCACATATAATAATTTCTAAAACGTATATCCGTAGTCGAGTTCGTTAGCTCAATGTTAAAGTTGCTGGAAACTTTAATACTGATGTTTGCGGTTCGACCCCAGATCTCGCCGAGATGGGTTCGGGTCCCCGGGTCGCCCACGTCTTTTTAATAAGTGGGGGGGGGAGGCATCCCCTGAGATTTCGATAAATCACCACGTATCTCGTGGTCGGATTCTATTTTGGAATTCTACCCCGGGGTTTCGTGGGGGTTTTATCGAAATCTCAATGTCTATGCAAATTTACCCCCCCCCCTAAAATAATCAGTAGCATGCCTTGAGCTCTCTGCCCCATGGAAGAACCCCCAAATAAACATCCAGAAAGGGTGTTAGCCAAAAGAAACAGAACATGGGCGTGCCGCATAATACGTCATAAGAGAGACGACAATGTAAGGACCCCATGAAAGTTACACAGGCTATCGAGGGGCTCCATTGAAGGGTAACCGCTAGGATCTACTGATTATTTTTGATAAATTAAAATACAGACAAACATGCATACATACAGACATACATAGAAAGGGAAATAATTCTCTAGCAGAGGAGGAGCAGAGTTATCGCGCTTTATTAAGTATTTTTAGTGATTTCAAATTCAATTAAATATCTATTATAAATATTATTTAATAATGAATATTGGAGAACCACACTCAGCTAGATTAGCACGAGAAAGACTAGAAGCAATTAGAAAGTATTTACCTGTTCGTGATGCTGTCAAGCAACAATTACAAGAACGTCAGGAATCTTATGTTGAATTTGAAGAGGATACAAAACAATTATTTAAACCAATTACAGAGACAACTAAACCTCTTCTTCCTGCGCTAGAAAAAACCGCTGAAGCAACTGGAAAAATAGCAGAGCGAACTAAGAAAACAAAAAAGATTCTACGAGAACTTCCAGCTGAAATAGCTGCTGCTCAACCAATGCAAGAAATACTTGAAGGTATTGAACAAGTTCGTGGTGAAATAGGTGATATAAAAGATCGTACACAAGAACCAGAAAAACTAGAAGAAGAACAAACGAGAGAAAGAATTGATATAAATAACAAATTTACCGAAAATGCTATTGCTAATATTACAAATATTAAAGGTGTAGGAGGATTAGCTGAGATTGCTGTGAAAAGCTATAATAATCGAGGACAGTTTTTAAAACCTGAATATACTAATAAACCTGTAAGTCGTGATACCTGGTACAAATGGATATTTCGTATATACTATAAAACTGATCAGGCCAGAAATGATGATCCAAAGTATATGAATTTTATTCATGTAGTAGATGAATATATTTCGTATATACAATTACCGCCAGAACAACAACTACAATTAATACAACAAAGACGAGAAAAACAAAAACAACAACAACTAGAAAAAAAATCAAAACCATTTGAGCAACCACTCCGTGATTATCCAGTATCACCGAAACCAAAAACATCACGGAAACCAAAAGAAGAAACTGAGAAAGAAGAAGAATATTTTTCACCGTCAGAAGACACCTCTTCTGGAGCAACTGGAAGTGGTTTAGGAAGTGGCCTTATTACTTGCCCCAATAATGTTCTTGCTGATGTTGAACGACTAGAAATCCTCATTGGAGGAAAACGAGCTGGTAATAATTCCCTAGAAATAATTAATGAAGCGGCCGATATCTGTAGACGATTATTTACAGGCGGTATCATGGACGTTGATGTTTATCAGTCTCTTATTAATGAAATTGCCGATGACTACTACAGCGACTAAGTACGTAATTAAATATAATTACTATAATAAAATGATCGTACATAGTACTCAACGTGGACCAACTATGGTCAGGGTAATAAATTCAGATTACCAGTATACAAGACAACCTACGGAGATGGACTAGGTGATGTTGTTCAGGGTCTATTTAGAAGGATAGCCCCAAAAGCAATACCGATCGCAAAGCAACTGGGAATGAAAGCTATTGATGTTGTTCGTGAAAAAGGTATTGGTGTTGTTGGTGATGTTGCTGGTAAAGCATTTTCAGCGATCAAAGATAGACTAGCACGATTAATACGACGAAAACCTCAGACACCAGTAAAATTACCTAGTACAGAAGTAATGCCTGCAAATGTCAGTAAAATAATAAATCAAGTTGCTAATCAAAAACTAGCAGAGTTGGCTGATGTGCCTTTATCAGAAAAAGAAAAAAATATAACTGCTAGTCTGATAGCAGGAAGTGGTCTCACTTCCCGAAGTAATCTTCGTTTTAGACGATAATAAATATAATAAAGATGTTCAAACGTATATCTGATCCCGCATTTGACATGGACGCACCAGTACTTAAAGATGAGTCTGTGCGTGATTATCAGTATTATTCTTACGACGCACGAATTCCAGATCAGCGTGGACGAATTGAATTACAGGTTCAGGATACAAGTAGATATTTCTTACCCGCTGAAGCATTTATTGAAGTCGAAGGTGAAATTTTAAATATTGCTAATCCTGCAGCACCAGTAACATATGGAGACGATGTTAGGGTTGGTTTTGTTAATAATGGTATTATGGCATTATTTGACAGTGCAACGTACATGATTGACGGAAAAAATATTGAATCTGTTCAGAAGGACGTTGACGTTGCAACAACAATGCTTGGTCTTGCAAGATATAGTGATGATTATTCAAGATCAACTGGTCCATCAATGATGTTTGTAAAGGATACTTCTAACTACCCTGACAATAGACAATATAATATAAGACGACCAAGAAATGCCGACGATACCGCTGACGCTGCTGTGTGGCCGGTGGTTCATGGTGCTAATCCAGAATTTAACTTAGGATTTGCAGCACGTCGATCAATATTGAAAGGTAACAGAAGAACGTTTTCATGTTCAATTCCATTGTCACATATCTTTGGATTCTGTAGAAATGTCAGAAAAGTCATTTTCGGAGCTAAACATACAGTTGTACTTGTACGAAAAGCAACCGACAACGATGCATTATGGAGACCCATTGGTGATCCTGGCAAAGTAATTCTTACAAAACTTTCATTGTGGATGCCGGTGATGACTCCATCAATAACTGAAGAAGATCGTCTACTCTCTTTTATGAATCAAGGTGGTAAATCAGCATTATCGTGGTTAACAATGACCACAGATGCTATCCAGAGTAATATTAATGGTTTATTTACGTGGCAAATAGCATCACAACAAGGTGTTTCTGCACCACGACATATATTTATTGCATTTCAAGATGCTGCACGGGTGGATGATCAAACACGTAGTATTATGATATTTGATAATCTTGGTGTTTCCGAAGTTTCCTTAAGAATAAATGGACATCAAGAACCGTCCGAGGATATTTTACTGAATTTCGATCAAAATCATGTAGCACGTGTATATCATCGTCTAATGACGTTCATGGGACGTGATCAAAATGTTGATACTGGTTTACAAATATCACAATTAGATTTTACAACATTATACCCAATTTATTATTTTTCGCTCGAACATTTAGATTTAACCAGACAATCTGTAGTCGATATACATTTTCGAGCTCGTGTGACAATAGGAGCTATTGCCAATTACAGAGCAATTGCTGTCATACTCAGCGATAAATCGATGTTACTTGAAGGTGCTGGTGGACGAATGAGAGTCGTTGATGCTCCAGTAGAAAACATGTAATTAGATTATTTATGAATATTATAATGTCGTATAATAATGTTAGTGTTAGTCTGACTTCTGGTCAGATTAAAAAGATACAATCAGCATCAAAAAATAATTGTGGATTAAAAATATTGCTAAAGAAAGATCAGATGAGCGGCTCAAATAAATTATCTCTTACAGAACGTCAGCTCGGGCATTTCAATGAAGCAAAAAAATCAAATAAAGGTATAAAACTTAATCTTTCTGCGGGTGCCATTAAAGATATCATTAAGACGGGTGGTATATTTCCACTTCTTGCTGCTATACCAGCATTAATAGCCGCTGCAGCTCCAGCTGTTGCAAAAGCAGCTGCATTAGGTGCTGTTGGAACTGCTGCTGGAATGGCATTAAAGAAAGCAACTGGACAGGGAATCAAAAAAAAGGGAAGGGGTCTAAGATTACCAGGGACCCCACACTGGTACGGAAAAGGCCTAAGATTACCAGGGACAGTTTACTGATATCTCCTATGTCCAATTTTGATTTACTCGATGCTGCTAAAAAATTAAAAATAAAAAATTTTAGAGGAGTTTTTATGCGTGATCAATTACCAAAACAACCAAATAATATTGAAACCGGTATTATTAATCTCGATGAAAATTCTGGTCCAGGCACGCATTGGATCGCTTATGCAATTGATCCACGTGGAATTATTTATTTTGATTCATATGGATTAGCTCCACCAAAAGAATTCTTAAAGTATATTAGCGGCTATCAAAGTATTCCAATATGGTATTCAACGTTACCAACACAAACATTAACTGATCCACCAATATGTGGTCGAGAAGTACTTAACGTACTTGATGCTATATCAAAATCAACAAAACCACCCCACAAAGTTGTACATGAATATACTACGACGTCATATTTAAACAGACATTAGTAAATATAATGGTAGATATTTATGGAAGATCTTCCCGTAAAGGTCATCAGCAGGCTGATTTATCTAAGTATGCAACTCTTGATCAACTCAGAAATGAAATTAATGATTTATTAAATCTCGCAAGTGTGGATCAAAATGAAGTAGTTGTTTTTCAGGATAATCAAGGACGATTAAAAACGAGTAATATACAACTATCAGATGTTCTTATAAGAATTCCAACTGCAGTCACTGATAATATAGTTATTTTTGCCGATCAAGGTAAAATACAAGATTCTGGTACATCACTCAGTAATTATATTAAGAAATCCGGCGATGTATTTACCGGAGATATTAATATGAATCAGAATAAAATTACAGATCTTGGAAATCCAACCGCAGATGCAGACGCAGCAACAAAGAAATATGTCGACGATCAAGAATCTAAGTACGTATTGACCAACGGCGGTATAATGCGTGCATTTCTCGACATGAATAATAATGGCATTAATAATCTTAAAACACCAGAATATAATTTTGATGCTGCGACGAAGAAATACGTTGATGATAAGGAAATTCCTATTTCAACTTCGTTAAAAACAATCGGTGATGAAATGACTACACTTAGTACTACTTTTTATAAAAATTTAGAAACGTTATTAAATTTTCGTAAAAACATAAACAAACTCATTAAAGATTTTTTTGGGGAACAACCAACCGTTGACATAAAACTAGCCGACATTAACACGAAACTCAATGATATTGCCAGTGGAATACCTAATATTGTTCAAAAAACTAATCTGATTAAAATTCCACACGGACAAATTAAAAATATTGTATACATAGTAGCATCAGGATCATCAACATGGACACCACAAAATAACACTATCAAATATACCGCAGAAGTTACTGGTATTTACAGGCTGTCCGTATTTAGTGATGAAAGATTTGTTATAATTAACAGATATATATTGCGTCATTCAATTGATTCTCTCTCTGGAGTTGTATCTATATTGTTAAGAAAAGATGTTGAAGAAATATTTATACTGAGAATACATGATCAAACAATAACCTCAGAGCCTTATTGGTGGCATATGGAATTTGTGGCTGAAACACCGCAATTAATCACTTAATATAATAATAATGGATCAACCTCAGTCTCGCATTGACGTTCAACTTTACAGATGCAATCAAGTATGTGAGCGTCTCACTAAACTAAATAATTTTATCGACTATTATAACACGAAAATAAAAAAATACAAAAGACGTATAGTTGTCATCGATGTAGTTGTTTACTCGGTTTCTGCTGTTATTACTGGAACAGGATTATTATTATCAACATTGACGATGACAGCACCTACTGTTATAACCATTATTGTTTCAGCATCAACGACTATTGCTGGAGTTCTCGGTATTATAACCAAAAAGATACATACTTGTACAAATGCTAAATTGCACGATTATATGATTAAATTACACACAGTGGCAGAGGCATGTTCTAAATTATCTTTATATATTTCTTCGTGTGTCAGTGATGGTGAAATATCTGATACTGAATTCGCGATGATGATGAAAACTTATGATGATGCTTTTAAAGTGATCGCAAATGATTTTAATGAATTAAATAACAACAATAATAATAATGACAGACAGGGAGTTACTTCAGCAGATCGTTACTAATACAACTCCGTCAAAAACTACTATGATATCGTTAAGTTCGACCAATCCTGAGTTTAGTGTCAATTTTCCAACCGCAATTCCTGCAAAAGAAATAGCATTAGCACAATTGCGAGTTTATTATAGCTGGCCCAACATTAGATCAAAACCATTTGGTGGACTACAGCCAAATAATTCATTAGTATTCGCTAATAAGAATAAGCCTGATGGAACTCCTGATTGGCAAGTAGTTTCTATTCCAACGGGCAGTTATCAAATAGAACAGATTAATGATGAGTTTCAGCGCAGAATTAAATCTATTACAGGAAAAGAATCAAAAATAGCAATTACTGTCTACGAACCAACACTATCTGCGGTTATTTAAATAAATTCCCCTGATTACTCCGTAGATATTTATCAAAGTTCGATCAGATCAGTATTAGGTTGGCCTGAATATCCACCGGTTTATCAAAGACCACCAGAACCACAGAGATCTGATTTTGTCGTAGATGTTAAAAAATTTATAAAACCTCCAGAATATCGAACAGAAAAAAATGCTTACCCATGGCGACGATATTTTGGTGATGGGGTTATACATTATATAGATAAAACAGAAACCCATTTTACAAAAATAGTTGATGGTAAAAAAGGTAAAATAATAGTACTTGATGTTGATGAAATAAATTCATATGCTAGTACAATTAAGTCTGAACATGGACGTATACTTAATTATCTAAGAAATTTATTTTCCAGCATTAGCAATTCCTACAACGATGACTTAAAAAATCAAATAATTGAAGTAATACAACATTTGAATCAAGTTGCTTCAGACCTAGATTTCATGAATGATATTATTGTTAACAGAGAAAAAAAATTAGTGAACATAACAGCAGATAGACGGTATAAAGAGTTATATATAGTTGATGAAGACGGTCCACCTCGAGGTGTTAGACTAAATCTTCTGTTCACAATAATATTTCTAAAACATTTCGGAATTACGCGAGAACAACTATCAACATTTATAATTCCTGGATTTAATTCTAAAGAGCTAAAGAAATCAGTTAATGATCTTATTGATGAACAATTTAAAAGAATATGTGATTCATGGAAAAAATTAATACCTACACCAACTATTCTTAAATATAATAATGATCCACACGGTGGTGGTCGCCATATCTCACCTGGTATTGTTAATATAACAACAACAATTGCAGTCAATCTGGTATGTGACGTAATTGATGACAGTTATCAAGTAGATCTTTCAAAATCTAATCACCGCAGTGGCACTGCGGAACAGGGGTATATACTATATTCATTTAGCCCTAAAGACCCACCCGGTTGGCTAATTGTGTCTGAACCAATTAACCCCGTATACCTGCGAGTTCATAATCCATTTCTGACAAGAATAAATTTCAAACTCACTGACCAGGCAGGAAATATTTTGGATTTAAGACAAGAGTCTCTTAATATTAATTTGTATATACGCTCTTAGAAAGTCTGATTAAATATTTCCTAATATAATAAGAGAAAAAATAATCTGATTCTGAAATAATATATTTTTTTTTAATCTGATGGGTAAATAAGTCCTCTGATTCATGAAATAGTTACAGATTTCTTTATCTGATGGGCTTATGGGGGACTACATTTTTTTAAATAATTATTCAGAGACTGATATTATTTATTTTAAAGAAATAATTATTATATATATGAACCAAGAAAATATAAATGATATTATTTCTGCTATTAAAAAATTAAAACATAACGGAATAAATCTATCTGATAATCTCGATCCTGAAAAAAATATTATGTGATTATGAAATATTAAAACAAAGAAAAACTGACAATAAATACACATTACCATCCAATTATAAATTTGTAAAATCAATTTATCAGTCTATGTTAGAATCCTTGGCGGTGGTAAATGAAAAGTAGGTAAAGCTATTTGCGTCTCTTGTACGTTCGATCGAAAATATTAGATCCGAACTATCTCGTGAATACGAGAAAAAAAAGATCGTGGATAATCGTGTAATGCAATTAAGAAAGATTATATTATTTGATTCTGTCAAAAATGAAAGTGACACTGAGAGCAGCGACGGTGAAGGTAAAATATAGAGTCGAATTATATACAATTTATTTATTCGGAAAACAGAATTAGATATATTCAAATATTATCCGCTGATCGTATTTTATCGAATATGCTGATTTGTATAATTTATCTGCAACATGTTTTACTGATTGTGGATGTATGCTAAAATATTTTGCAGCCGCATTAATTGATGGAAAAGTTATTTCCTGTTCTGTTTCTGTATTTATGGATTTAATAGATCTTCTTACAAACTTTTTACATTTTCCAGTATTTCCGCGTGCAGCATTCTTACTAGGTGTAATAACTTGCAGGTTAGATAACCGATTGTTATGAGGATTTCCGTCAATGTGATCAACTACAAGTCCATTTTCAACTACTCGATGAAAACATTCGAATATGAATTTATGTGAGTAATAATTTTTATTTCCAGTATTAAACGTAAAATAACCTTTATTATTAATATTACCGACTGGTTTTTTCAATCTACAGTTTCTGATCACACCATCTCGAGACGCTTCATAATTTGTATATACTGGATGTGCTACAAATTCATATTTATTACGAAATGCTTCTTTTCTTAATTCTCTTATAATATCGTTGTCGATCATTTCATCGTGGGTCTGATTTGTCTGAGTCATTTTATATAATAATATTATTTGTCTAAATCATTATTTTGAAATCTGACTAGATAATCTTCTACGGTTTGTATAGGAGATTTACCTGGCGATGTATTATTTTTTTTGTCATAATATCGTTTTAATTCTCTATATTTTTTTCCGCCACATTTTAGACACAATTGAGTTTTTCCTCTGACTCCAACACCACATTGAATACACTGTATTGGTCCTGTACTTCCATTTTTGAAACTTTGTACATGATTTCCGCAGTATTTGTTCACGCACGGTTTATTACAAAGAGAAGTATATCCAATTCTGAGCCAAGCACATTTGTTCTTTGTTTCAATCATTATATATATACTAAAATTTTAATTTAAATACTTGTCTTAATTATATGGAGGAATTATCGGCAATTGAACCTTCCCATGCTAGATTTGATCTTGACAGACTATCAGAATATAAATATAGTACTTTGATGCAAGATCTGGCATTAACAGATGAGGATATAACCGAACGTATTCGTGAAGCAAAAAATGAATTTCGTGACGATGGTGCTGCTCATGTATGGTCAACATTCAGAGTCGGAAATGTTACTAATATGATGAATGACAAACGAGGAAAAATAATTATTAATCACCTTGATGATCAGAAATATTTTATTTTAATAAAATTTATTGTAAATACAAAAGAAGATATTTGGATTATTCGTGACAAACGCGATCCAGTACACATACAATCAGGAAATAATATTATTCTCTTAAATAATAAATCTAAACCCGGAATACTGACTGGTATTGATAAGGTATATTATGAACGGAGCTACCCAGTTACTGCAGTCGTATATGCAATATATCCGCTTAATAATAAACCTGACGTCGGGGATCTAAAACCTATGAAACTGTCAGAGTCAAGAATAAACTGTGTAGCTGAACGAGTTACAGAACATTTTACAAACGCGATACGTGGTAATGGTTTAACAGATTTACGACGTAAAAAAATAAATACTTGGGCAGAATCAGTTAAAGATACCGGAGCTTCTATCAAAGATGTCGCTGAACTAGAAAAGAAATTAAGATTTCCAATAACGGTAAAAACGCTGACGGGAGAGATTTTATATAAACCAAAATATGAATCAACAGGAGCTCCAATAGATATTATTGATCATAATTCGCACGCATGGACCTCAGCAGTAACAATATTTCCACGAGATAGAAAAGTTAAATTTTATGATGGTCATATATTTGATTTTATCAAAAATATCAGTAAAAATGACCCTGTGTCTGTTTGGTTATTTCAAAATTCAGAATATGATCATTACGATCAGTTTGTACGGCCTAATGGTGACATTTACCGTAGAGAATCTCTTAATGTAGAAATGGAAAATCTTGCGCTGAAGTATACTTCAGACGATGTCAAAGTTAGACAATTATTAAATAATTGTTTTACAGTTCCATCCGTAGCAGCTCATTTTGCTCAGGAGAAAAATTTATGGAAACCAACACGATCGGAATTTCTTGAGGATATTCATAAAAGTTGCGTAGAATATGGACACGGAGGATTATGGAATACTAAATACAACTATAGTGACATTATATCCGTCGATATGGTGGCATGTTATCCTGGAAGTTTTCTTGGATACGGAGAATGTTCTAAATACTTTAAGAGATTCGGACATCCATCACACGAAATGACCAGGGTTGCAATAAACGGACATTTACCAGATTTTGATTTAACAGGATTTGCTCATGTAGAATCATTCGAATTTGCAGAAAATCTCCATCCGATTACTTATACTTGGTTTGGAAGACATTTTTCAGAGCGATGTTGGGTTCCAATAGCACTATTGCGATATATGCTTGATGTTGGAATTTTAATATCTTTACAGGTGAGCGAGGCCATTATATCATATAGTCCACAGAAACAAATTTGGTTACCAGAACCAAATAGATTTAATATTGATGATGCCAGGAAAGAATTTCCTGATCTTAATGAAGATGATATTATTAAAATTACTAATAATATACGTAAATGCAGAGACGAGCATGATGAAAAATTTGCAAAAGATCTTGGTAGAAAGATAATTGGTAAATTTACTCAAGGAGGAGCCTATGATCATAAAAGACATTGTACAAGATTAATTATAGACGATGCTGAACTCGATTTTATAATTGCTGATACAACAGAAAAAAACATATTTATAAATCGGAGTAATGCTTATTTGTCAGACGGAACCAAACTAGGTACAATTGTGAGTTATCTTGATGGTGACTCACCGCAGTTTACTCATTTAAGATCATCTATGTTGGCATACGTTTCTATAAATCTACTGTCTATGATAAATAGATTTTCTCGTGATGCTGTCAGAGTAGCAACGGATTCGTTTTATATAAATAAAAAATATACGGATTTATTAAAACCACTACTTGGTAATGGTGAATGGGGGTCATGGAGAATAAAACAAGAAAATATATTTAGTTATTCTGAATCTGCCGACGTTGAAATTAAGGAAATATATCACAAAAATAATAATCAGGTATCAAAATCATCAGCACCAGCTGTATATGATCCTGTGGCTACATATAAAACTGTTTATCTTAACGGATGCGGTGGTTCAGGTAAAACAACGCGTGTGATTAAATTATTCATGAATAATAATTCGGATATAATTGTTTTGACACCGACACATAAATTAGCCAGAGAGATAAAAGAGCGAGGAGTAAAATCATGTACTTATCATAGTTTCTTTAGATGGTGTGGAGACACATGGACTCCCGAACGAATGGGTGAAAAATATATACCTAAATATATTATATGGGACGAGATATGCACAGTGCCGTTAGAAATATTAAAAACATTTCTTGAATGGTTATTGACGAAAAATACTGCTGTGATAATGTGCGGTGATCATGGTCAACCACCACCCCTTGTTGGACAGTCTCCACATGAATGGCTGAAGAATAATGTAGATTATTATGAAGAAATAAATGATAATCATAGAGCTATCGATGAACCGTTGAAGGAATTTAAAAGACTAATCAGACTACAACCAGACAGAGTACAATGTGAAATAATGCGCGGAGTAATTCCAGAGACTTCTATGAATGATTTTCTAAATTTATGGAATCCCGCTGATTTAATAGTTGCAAGTAGAAAGATAGTTCGTGATGAACTACAGGATAAATTATTTCTGTTACATAAAGAAACGTTTTCAGATCTACCTGTACCTTTGTGTTATCGCCCAGCAGATACTCGACGACAGAATATTGATGTTGAAATTCCTGGTGGTGGAATACAGAATCTTGTCTTGAATGATATTATTTTAGTCGATATTAATGTCGTTGAGAATACGCTGAATATGAATAAATCACCGTGGACGTTAGGATATGCTATAACTATTCACTCGTCACAGGGGTTAACTATTTCTGTTACAAATATTTGGATTATAGATGATCGGATTGAATGGTCGAATTTAGTCTATCTCGCAGTTTCTAGAGTCAGAAGAATATCTCAACTACATAGAGTTATTATGAATTTTACAGAAAATAATGATCAGACTGTTAATAATGACGTAATAAGAAAAAAACTATCTGGTTATAAGCAGTGTGATAAAAAAATAAGCGTGACTTTGATATTGATGTTGAATTTATTATAAAACTAAAAACACAACAGAATAATAATTGTGCAAGTTGTAACTGTAATATGTTGTGGCAATATTCGAATAATAATCCAAGACAATTTACCGTAGATAGAATTAATAGTGATCTTGGTCATACACGTGATAATGTGATGCTGGCCTGTCTTGAATGTAATCGACGTCGGGGCGCTGGACGCCCTGGTTCTGGTTATGTAATTGTATGTGGTGGTAATTGTGTGTCTTCAGGGATTACCTGTAATTGTTCACGTACAAATCCACGTTGAGGTGCGGTAGAATCTGATCTGTAAATTGGAGGTCTACCAGTGGATCTAACCACACTAGAAATTGTATGTGTAGTCACGCTCCAGATAGGATCGGTTGTTCTTTTTTTACCACCTTCAAGTTCACCAGGTTCGTATAAATATCTTACAGTTACATTACCTAATACTGGTTGAGATTGTTGTCTGTCATTACTGCGGGGTATATATTTTTTTGTGATCGCAATAGAAGGTTTCATGGAAGTTGAACGAGTAATTTCATTATTTAATGCAGCTATCACATTTGGTAACCTCGCAACCCATTCACGAGATCTCTCACCGGATTTAAAGTCAGTAGATATCTCTTTTGCGTATTGGTATCCAAATAACCACTCGGCAAGTGTTCGATTAAATCGTTCAACAATTGCCTGATCACGATGAATTTCAGTATGTCCTCGTCTGATTTTAACGTTATGTTTCTTCATCAAAGATAATACTACTCCTAGAAATTCTTTGCCAGGATCAACCTGTAATAACTGTGGCCATCGCAAAGGTCCTCGCTGATAAATTCGTTCAAACGCAGACGAAACTTCAAACGCTGTCTTTGTTGATAATGGTTCAGCTTCTTTGTATCTACTTGCAACGTCAACGACAGTTAATGCGTATTTGTATGTGCGTGACTGCCGTTTACCAATTTTAATGGTATCGTGTGGTAAAAATAAAATATCTGCTTGATGAACCTCATTAGGGACGCTGACATCAAAATGTGCATATTGAATTTTTTTAGGTGGTGGTAGATAAATTTGCCATATTGCCTGTCGTGCTAACCACGCTGCAGCAACAGAACGTGAAACTTTTGCTGCTTCAGATAATTTACTAATAGCTGATTTACCTCTCCAATATCCTCTTAGGCTATAATAAATGGATTCCATTATAATATTTATATAATTAATTACCAGCCCCTAGCATTATTTTACCTTTCATGGCAGATTTTACTAGAAAAGTAGCTAATTTATCTCTGACAGATTTATTAGGTATAGACTTTAATGCATGAATCAATTTTACATCTGCGAGATGCCTTTGTTGTAAATCTTTACTTTTATACGCAATATCATGAACATGACACGCTTGATCAATCTTATTTACTGGATACTCTCCTGGTCTTGGTTGATCTTGATCATCAAGTCGGATGTCAAGTCGGGTTCCAGGACCACAATAATTATATCCAGGAAGGTGTTTCTCACCGGCATATTTAGCCCACGGAGTTCCTGGTAATTTTCCTAATAAAGTGGCTATATCTCCACCTGTCTTTGTACCTGACTTTGTCAGGGAATCAGACATGGAGATAAATTTATATTTTTTCGTGCCGCATTTTACACATTTACCTGTTAATGCGCGTCGTTTATTTTTTGTTATTATTGTTGTCAGTCCAGTAGTAGGTGTAGATAATCTACATCGAACACAATATAGACTCATGTTATTAATAATATGGATATAATTGATTTTTCGGCGACACGAAAACAGGAGCCAGTGAAGCACCATTCAGCATTACCAAATTCGATAAGGATGATTATAATAGGTCCATCTGGATCAGGTAAAACACAACTATTATAAAATTTAATAATGCGATGGTTAAAATGGAGTAAATTGTATTTAGTAGCACCATCCGTAGATGATCAACATTGTTACGAAGTACTTAAGGATTTTAACGAGAAAGTGAAATCAGTTAATAAAGACGGAGACGATGTTGTTGACTTTATTACCGATATTGATGAGGCCCCATCTGTAGATGACCTAAATGGATTTATTAATAATTTAGTGGTGTACGATGATATTATGTTGGACAGACAAACAAATCCGGCTAGAATATTTTCTCGAGGTAGACACAAGAATACGGACGTGATTTATGTTACACAAAGATATACACAAATACCTAAAGTGATCAGAGACAACTGCAATATTTTGGTTGTGTTTAATGGAGTAGATAATTATACTTTACAGAATATTTATTATACTTGGTGTTCAGGGGATATGGATATGATGAAATTCAGAAACTTTTTTGCTCAAGCAGAAGCTGTTCCGTTTGGATTTATTACAATAAATCTACATGATCCAAGTTCCAGATATCGTATAGGTCTAGATAAAATCTTTGGTTAATCTGTGATTAACTCTCCCCCCCCCCCTCTGCTAGAGAATTATTTCCCCTTTCTATGTATGTCTGTATGTATGCATGTTTGTCTGTATTTTAATTTATCAAAAATAATCAGTAGATCCTAGCGGTTACCCTTCAATGGAGCCCCTCGATAGCCTGTGTGACTTTCATGGGGTCCTTACATTGTCGTCTCTATTATGACGTATTATGCGGCACGCCCATGTTCTGTTTCTTTTGGCTAACACCCTTTCTGGATGTTTATTTGGGGGTTCTTCCATGGGGCAGAGAGCTCAAGGCATACTACTGATTATTTTAGGGGGGGGGGCAATTGCATAGACACACCTCCCGGCGAATTTCTAATCGACGAAAGCGAAATATTAGTAATTCAGAAGGTTGTCTAGGTATTGCGATTTCGATAAAACCCCCACGAAACCCCGGGGTAGAATTCCAAAATGGAATCCGACCACGAGATACGTGGTGGTTTATCGAAATCTCAGGGGATGCCTCCCCCCCTACTTATTAAAAGACGTGGGCGACCCGGGGACCCGAACCCATCTCGGCGAGATCTGGGGTCGAACCGCAAACATCAGTATTAAAGTTTCCAGCAACTTTAACATTGAGCTAACGAACTCGACTACGGATATACGTTTTAGAAATTATTATATGTGATTACGACAATAGCATTTGATATCTGATTTTACAAATAAATAAATATTTATAATTTTATTAAGATATTTTGCCATTATATGTATGAACCGATTAAAATGTATTATATTTAAAATTAAAACCCTGACAAAGTCAGGGACAAAGTCAGGGGAAATAAACTGCACACAAATACCTGGACCTAGGATCCGCGGATATCTCCGCGGCGATAAACACAGCTATTGTTACTACGTCACACGTCCTTGAAAAATCGGTACGCATACCTAAGTACATGTTTGAAAGCCTATATTATGTATGACTCACTTCACACTGTATATACATGCAATAGCTGATCTGGATAAATTCATAGCAGCAGGGAGGGTGAATAACCACATGTGTGTTGCGAGAATAAGTTTTATTTTTTAAGTAGACAAAAATCCGCGGTACGGCAGTCGAACAGACCACTTGTCTTAATTATCATTAAAATTTGGCGCAACCATAAGAGTGGTCTGTTCGCCCTCCCTGCTGCTGAAGTTAAGATTTTTTTATAAGGTTTGAGACATCAACATTTTATATTAAAGTTTTTAATAACGGCAAAATTAAACTCTACACTCAGAATGATGAGTGAAATATACCTTTTGAAGAGCTAGGATGGAGAGAAGAAGAAACGCAACGGTTCTACATTTTCTCACGTATATATTTTGACTACGGTAAATCGTGACCACAGCATATCATTATGACATACACAAACATAAAACATTTACATGCATATTGCTAATGATTAAGTAGAATCTCTCTTTTTAAGAAAATTGGGTGTCTATGAGAAAGACTTTTCGACTGATTCTGTAAATGAGAGAGAGAGAGAGAGAGAGAGAGAGAGAGAGAGAGATGCAAAACAAAATGATGGGACTTTTTTTAAAATAAAAATTTAAAGAAAAACTTAAAACCGCTTACTCAAACATCAATAAATCTACGATAGGAATAAGGGTCCCTATGGTCTTGAACAGGATTAACCCCTCGATCCCTACATTGTTAAAGCCTTCAAGGCTAACAGATTTAGCCTTGAAGGCTTTAACAGTGTAGGGATCGATGAATTAACATTATTCCGTAAGTTTAACATGCGTTTGTCTCGACTGGAATTGAAATGTAATGTGAAAACCACGCGTCATTAAGAGTGACCCTCACTCGCGCATCTATGACCACACAGAGACGGTTTTCAAAGGAGTAAAAACATATAGAAGTTAAATCCCTTATAATGACAAATTAACTTCCCTATCTTCCAAAACCCATGACCCCTTTATAAACAAAGCGTATCCCTTGTCCCCTGCTATCCCCTAATAAACAAAACTCGTTTCCTTTGCCATCCTAATAACTCCGAACCCGCAGCAACATTATCACACATTTAGTGAAATAAAAAATGGACAGGATGGAAAGAAAAATAAACACACGCACTTCAGTAATGGGAAGTTACTTACATTTTATAGTCCCAAACACAAGTACTTTTAAAGCATGGACATTGTTCCTGTATATGAAGCTATGATTGTTTTCTAAGTCTGAAACATGCATATTATAGCTTGATAAACACACAGACTGGCCTTGGTCTACCGAATATTACAAATCGCGTGCTGTTATTTTTTTATTTTTATTTTTTTATTTTTTGTTGTTGTTGTGGTTGTTGTTGCAAAAGCAGATTATGAAGCCAGCCATACTGGAGTTTTCCAGTTGTGGTGACAAATGTTATAAATTTGTCAGCACTACAACATTTTTCTGTTAATTTGTCATGACTCTTTTGAGAAATTTTGTTCTCTCCAAGCCAAAAACTGTCACTGCATTCAGGTCTTGGCTGGGAATCATCGCTTCCGTCGCTAGTGCCATGATGTTGAGGCGTCTTGATCTCTGACGGCTGGCTACAGACTTTATATGCTTTAAGCACTGACATGATGGAAAAATATCCCTGTCTGTACTATACAGAAAACATATAGTATCTGTAAGGAGGAATCAAACAGATCTAAAAGAAACCATTATTCTTAGAAAGCCAATGAATAATAATAAAATTGACATAATGAGAAAGGATAGAATGTCAAAGAATTTTGTTTCCACAAAATCACAGAGCAATCAACACCAGTTTTAAACAAATATTTTAAATCAGCCCCGCTAGCTAAATCATGAATCAAGAAATGAAGAGAGCGGATTTGGACAGTTTAAGGATAAGTTTAATTTTGTATACAGCCCTTGGACTTCTTTGAGTATATATGGGCGCTTTTTCGTAAGTAATTGTGATGGTTAGTTGATACAGACGTTAGTCAGTACGTGTCAGTGTTTGCCGGTAAACGTAAGTCCTGAAAAGTTGGGTATTGGTCAATCAATGTGTATGTATGATAATTATAACATTATATTTCCCTGCTCTGATGTAATTTTCAACATGGTAAAAAAAAAAAAAAAAAAAAAAAAAAACATTTAGTAAACGGTTTATTTCAAGTGTTTAAAAGTTATTTCAGAAATTAATTTTACGAGAACAAGGTTATGACTCAGATGAACACATTACAATAATATTTCAGTAATATGCTTCAGATTTTCAAGTTAGACTAAACTTGAGTCTTGATGGTAATGGTATATTTTCATTACCTAGTGATACTATTGCGACAATTGGCGGCATTCTGTTGGATTCAACAATAGCTTTGAAAATAGCCTGATAGCTTTTGTTAAATGCAAACAATAACGTTATAATAATGTCCGATTAGAATTAAACAAAGATGTAAATGCCGGCTTTTCAAACCAAATGATACCAGCAACTGATAAGCAGTCTGAAAAAATAATCGTCAAAAGATAACAATGAAAAGAGAAGAAAACGTTTATAACAATTTTGCAGACAATAATGACAAGAATGATAACATTATTGTAATTAAAGGTGTACGGTATTACCGGTGTACCGGTTTACCGCGTTATTTATTTTACGGTGGTGCGTACCACGGTATTTTTTCACTGTACCGGTGCGTCGGAAGTTTCCGTAAGTAAGGAATATAGGGAAATTCCCGCGGAATCCTGTTTAGATGTTAATAATATTAAGATCATGTTTTCATTATTTACGAAAAGAAATAGTTCAACAAATTAAATTTCTTTTTAGAAAATAGTTGCATCTTTCACAAATTAATAGTGAATATTACAAATATAATTTTATTACATACCCATTTATTCTTACATGGCTGATTTGGGGTAAGATATCCGTATCGCACACACATATAAATACTTAAAATTTCCTTATCGAACACACAGCCTGGAACTACTTTTTCAACTTGAAATATTAAATAATAAGCCACTTGTAAAATATCTGGAATGATTTATTGCTATACATTTTAAACTGTTAAAAAATGACAGCACATGTTTGTAATTTTAAGAACATATTTGGTGAAAATGGCCGCTTTTGTCACTGGGGATAATGGGAGAGTACCGTAAGTAGCATCGAGCAGTTTGTGTGTGTGTGTGTGTGTGTGTGTGTGTGTGTGAGAGAGAGAGAGAGAGAGAGAGAGAGAGAGAGAGAGAGAGAGAGAGAGAGAAATTGTACTAAAATTTTAAAAAATCCAGACAAAGTGAGAAATAGTCATGCAATCATGAATCCAGATTCATGACATGGTTTAATTCGAGGAACTTTCAATTTGTGTGTTAATATTAGTGAGGAATCGAATTAGTTTAGTAAACCTGAAGATAAAATATACAAATATTTGCATCATAAAGGTAGACGTATTACCGAGAGCAACAGCTGTTTTGAATATGACGCAAAGTTAGAAGAATTACCCCTTGTTACAATATTGTTGTTGAGACTTTTTAATTATTGGAACAAACGCTGGGAATTTTATGTTTGTTTACAATTTAGATTTATGCTACTGTTCATGTAGAAAATAAAAAGAAAACATAACCATATTATTTAGCATTTTCTTGTTAAAAATATTCAAATGATTCTTAAAAACCAGTCCGCATGTTAGAAAGAGACTAAATTTTCGTTTTGCTTAAAATATTTAAATTATCACCTTCAAGTTCAATGCATCAATAATATTTTGTAATGAAAACATAAAAAATAGAGTTTGAAAGTATTGGAAAAAAATGAGCTTCTATATCAAATTGAATGTATTTAAAAACTGTTATTCTTTGAGATTATATCTCTGAAATTTCATTGGAAATATAACGTGTGTATTCAGTAGGTATTGTCTTTGAAGAAAGGGTCTTTATCTCGTCCAAAACCTGTTTCATTTGAAAAGTATGGAAAAATCCACTTGCATGTGACAGAATTTAAAATCTATTCATATATCCCATGCAAGCCTTTTTGAAACATTCAAAACTAGACTAAATCACAATGTCAGCAATGCAGACAGAGTGATAACAAAACTGCACAGTATATATCTAGGCCTAGCCCCGGTTACGTTCGTATATGGGAAGTTCAGAGGTTGTATCATATCTTTCATAAAAACCAAATGCTTAATTCATATTTTTAAACTATACATAAAAAAATGAAAAGAATGTGTGACTAAAAAGGTAATATGCAATAAATGCAATACTTGAGGTTTTTGCCCAAGAAGATTCCAGAAAACAGTATAATTTTCTTAAAGTTAGACCTACAATGAGAACTTATAGTGGCTGGTGGACATGGATCTATTTTTGTACGGTTCAACAAATATTATAACTGCTCGCCGCTGCAGCTGGTTCACACTTAAAATATCTCAAGTTTAATAGAACTTGCCTTGTCAGAATATGACTTGAATTAACAATATTTTCTCTGGGCTTAATGTATAATATGGATACTTTCAAGTGGTTGTGTTGAGTGAGTAAAAGAAACAAATGTTACTCTCATTCAAAAGTGTCTGTTCATTTATCTTGTGGAATACAAGCAGCAGTTGAAATAGACGGTATGTTTAAAGAATACAAAGTAAATTTACATCGCGATTAAAGCCGAACCATTCCTCTGAAGAATTCGCTGTTAAAAGTAATCAACAATAACTGGGATTCCCCTTCTTCAGCTCTACATAAGGATATATGCTATATATATATATATATATATATATATATATATATTATATATATTATATATATATATATATATATATATATGTATATATATATATATATATATGTTCGCAAATGTGTTTAAAAAATAGTTCGTGGATGCTTTTAACGTACTGTTTAGCTCACAGCAAACATTTGCTCCAAATCTTATATCTAACCAAAACAGACACTCTATGAAAAATATACATATTACGTATATTTGCAAGATTCGGATTTCTTTTATAAACAACAGCCTGCAATTAGCACTGTGAATTGGATTAATTAAAATAAACAATTACCATAAGACAGAAAGTTGGAGTGTGATGATGATTATATCTCTATGTCGCAACAGTTCCACGATAGTATACAGTTTTCGTGATCGTGTTCCATGTCATTATCACCTTCATCCTTACAAACACGGGGAATGACTGACAGGCCTGGAAGTGACTGTCTATTCATCTGTGCGATATAGCGAACAACCGAAATGGCGTCCCGGCACTGCCAAGTGCGGAATACCATCGAACACTCTCTGGGATTAATCTAGAACATGAGAAAGGAAAGGGATATATTGAACCTCATGCAAAAGAACATGATCGTGTTTTACATTATTTGCAGTAGATGTAACTGTTGCCATCCTTTTTTCAGTTTAATTACTTATCATAATAAAATATTATTGTTTAACATGGCAGAGGGTAAATAAATTAGCTGCTTATTAAGTTCATGCATTAAATTGTCCCAGCTTCTTCCTTCCTATCTTCAGAGAATGTTTTATTTTTTTAATTCTGAAATAATAATAATAATAATAATAATAATAATAATAATAATAATAATAATAATAATAATAATAATAAAAATAATAATAATAGTAATAATAATAATTATAATGTGGACTTAGTATAGTGCATAATCTTTAGAAGCTCTAAGCGCTTTACAGTATTGGATAACACATAAAAACACAAGCAACGACACGATTACAAAAACAAACAATGAAATTACAAAACAAAAACATGCTGAGAGTAATTGAGGAAGCAAACATTATTAAATCTTTAAATCTGTTCTTTGAAGATCACTCTTGAATGAGATCACAGTGCCCTTGTATCTAAGATCGATGTTAAATTATATTGTATTATACTCTTGAATGAGATCATAGTGTCCTTGCCTCTTTGATCAATGGTCAATTATATTGTATTATACTCTTGAATGAGATCACAGTGTCCTTGTCTCTATGATCCTATGATCAATGGTCAGTTCTATTGTATTATACTCTTGAATGAGATCATAGTGTCCTTGTCTCTATCATCAATGGTCAATTCTATTGTGTTATACTCTTGAATGAGATCATAGTGTCTTTGTCTTTATGATCAATGGTCAATTCTATTGTATTATACTATTCTAAGAATTATTAAAACGAAATGTGATGTTTATCGTATAACTCTGTCATATATGCTGATTAGTCAATTCAAGGTCACTTTGGCTTGAAGATGGGTCTGAACACTGATATTCTGCACGCAGTTTATTTATTTAAATGTCTGAAATTAATATGATTTTAGCAAGATTAAAAATAGCATCCTAAGTTATATTTTCCTTGTAATCTTCCTATAATAATATCCGCCTTCTTCGCTTAGAAACTGCAAGCAAACGTTTTCAAATTGTCCAATTATAACTTCTAACTGTAATATTAATATTTTGTAGCTCCAAACTATTTTAATTTTGCTGTTCCGTTTCTGACTAATCAAAATGTAATAAAGGCATAATAATTATTGTTGGCCTTCTGAGATAAATATTATTGCATTGGATATTTTGAATGAACTTCTAACAAGCTATGTTCTTCGAATCGTATTGTTTCCATAAATTTATGTTTGAAACTTTGGCGACGTCAGTTAAGATTATCGGTAGAGACAGGAGGATAAGTACATTAGACAACAAAAAAGCGATATTTACTTCCAGGCTGGCAAAAAGAGAAACCCAAGAATAGCCGTGATGAGATGTAAGTACCTCCAATCTCGAATGCAATATGCGATACCTGCATATACCTCAGCAAAGACTTCCCATTAGGGGATGGTCAACAATGCAGACCTCCAATTAATCAGCATAAATTCACATGCCAAATTGTACTGGACTGTTAGTACAAGCGCTGTTGCAATTCCGATGAGGAACCGTGCTGCAGCAAATATTTCCCAGCTAACAGAGAAGAACGCTACCAAATTGGAAGCCTCATTCCATGCTACGCCCAGGTAGGATGTCGGCTTTCGACCAATGGATTCGGCTATTTGGCCAGCTGCAAGGTTCTCGATGAGGACGCCCGTCATTTGGAGGGTAGTGACTGTTGCAGGTGCTCATTTGAGATTACATACAAGTTTCCACTAAAAATACACAATGTTTTGCTTGAAAATATGAACTAATTTTATTCATTTTGTAGCGTGACCAAGGAATGTTTTTAAAAGTTACACTGGAGGTCTAAAAATTTATAAGGTATTCTTGGCCTGTTTCGCGATGAAACATCAATCACATTAACACATGATAAAGATAACGATTATCTGATGCACGTCTCCAATATTAAAATGGCATTTTCTCTCATTGGAGTGTTGACTGTAGACAGGAAATATTTTCTTTTATTATTATAAAGAACATAACATACCTCACTGACAATCGTGTTCACTTGGTAGTCAAACTGATATGTGGAGCAAGCTGTTCCATTCAAAGAGCACGCTTTCGGTCGGTTTGAGTAGTATGGCGGGCCACTTCAGCGACAATGGGAATGTCCATACAAAACCCTCCTGAGCCACTTTGGCGACAATTGGAATTTAACATGGGAATTTAATGGGCCACTTTGGCGGCAATGGGACTTTAACATGGGGATTATTGGGCCTGTCTAGCGTCAGTGACAATGGGAATGTCCATACAAAATCCTCTGGGCCACTCCATCGACAATGGGAATTTAACATGGGAATTTAATGGGCCACTTTGGCGACAATGGGACTTTAACGTGGGGATTATTGGGCCTGTCTATCGTCAAGGGGAATAGAACATATAGAGACATATATAGAGATATAGACATAGAAACATGGTTAGAAACAGAGACATAGACAAACAAACAAATAGGGCAAATATTTTGAGTAAATCTTTTCGAGGCAATGGAGTGGCCCTGAAATGGGCCTTCGGTTGTTTTTTGTTTTTTTTCTACTGTCTCTTCTCTCTTCTTCTTTTCCACCATTTCCTTATCTTCCACATCACATTCTTCTTTTTCTTCTCCTTTTCCTCCTCTTCCTCCTTCTCCTCCTCTTTCTTCCTCTTCTCATTCTCCTCTTCCTTTTCTATCTTTTCGTTCCAGACTCTCACTTGGATTTTATCTTCTTCATCCTCTTTCTCCTCCCTTTCCTCCTGTATCAGTTCTCTCAACGTCTTCTTCGTCTGTTTTAAATTATTAATTCCATTTTGAGACGGCGGAGACTATATGCACCATAATCCAACCTCATTAAAAATTCCTCCACCATCCACAAGTCATCCACTGCTTCTTGCAATCGCGACATCCTATCCATGTTACTCGCCATTTTGAAATATTCAATGTTGAATTGCGCGAATGACGAACGCTCCACTTTATGTCTCAAGCACGAACGTGAAGGAAAACATCCCTTCTTACCAACTACCCATATCACCTACCAAACAATCCACAGGGATGAGAATGCTAACATAACATAAATATTTATACAAAACCACTATACTTTCTATCAATACATAGTGAAGAAGGAATTTTTTTTTCATACAAAACACACCACTACCTACAATCACCTCAGCAAAGAGTTTACTATTTATAATCAGGCAACTCCACATTCACAAATATTATTTACTTTAGGGACAAGGGTTTGTTAAGCAAAAAAACCCAACAAGTATACATACACACAAACGTACGCGAACGCATACAAACACAAATACACATACAAACATACAAACACACATATAAACGTACGCGAACGCGCATAAACACACAAAACACATACAAACACATACACACGTACGCGAACGCACACACATACAAACGCACATAAACATACAAACGTACGCGAACGCACATAAACACATACACACACAAACACATACAAACGTACGCGAACGCACAAACATACAAACACACACATACAAACGTACGCGAACGCACATAAACACATACAAACATACATACAAACGTACTCGAACGCACATAAATACATACACACACATACAAACACACACTATCATACAAGTCAGGGAAACAAAGTATTTATAGACACTTCTATGTGTTAACTTGCAGGCAAACACATAAAGACAGACAAATAGTTTGGCAATTCGACTAGTATCTTTCTTTTAGATGGTTGGGGGTAGCCATGAAAAGGGTTGTTGTGTTGACGGGGTGATGGCAATTTTTTATCATCTAAAACTGCGTCCCCATCTGGCTGCAGGCTTTCCGACAGGATAGGGTCTGCTTCTGCGGAAGGAGAAGGAGAACACTTTTGTGTCTGCACGGTAGTCCACAAAGCCTCTCTCTGGCTCCTGATGCTGTTGCTGTTCTGTCTGCTGTTTCTGAAGTCTGTACTTCTCCGTCCATTCTTCTTGTTCCTTCTTGGTTTCTTCTCTGAAGACCTCTTCTATCAGGTCTTGGGCTATATTTAACATTCTGACATTCTCTATCTCATCAGGCTTGGATATCAGGTTTTGCCTGACACGATGTAAATTCACATATGCTTCATTCAGCTTGGCTAGTCTTGAAGGCATCTTCATAGGTGAACGAGTCAACCATGGATGGTCAGACTGGAGACCGCCTCGCCTTATATGTCTCAAGTGCGGACGCGACAGAAAACATCCCTACTGTTTTTTTAGTGTCGGAACGATATGACAGCTGATTTCATGGGGAGGGATAGAGAGAAGTCCAAGAGCATGTATTCACAGTGGGTTTTTTGAAGACAAACGACAGACACATTTGTTCAAAACACAGCATTTTTATTTAACTCACAAACAACCAACAACGAACAATAAAACAATTCTTCAAACAAACTATTTTTGACAAGGTTGACAACGTTGTGAAATCATGTTAGACTTAGACGAATGAAGGTCAATGGGCCATTGATGTATACTACGTTTCCTAGCTATTAAGATAAGAGATAGCCATAACGGTCACAAACCATCGATCTACTTTTTCATCGTTTCTAGAACAGTCACGATCAAAATAAATCACTAAATGTTCTAAGGGGTATCCAAGACTGCGTTGATGAAGAAAACACACACAATATTGTCCACACACCATAGAATCTGTGCCTTGTAATTTCACATTATTGAAGCGAGTCGTCTGGGCATTTCTTCTCATAAAGTCGATGATGTCATCTTCCAAAGGCGGTAATCCATACGAATCAAAATACTCCACACAACGATCGTGGGTTCCTGGGAGATGACTGTTTTGTTTTTCACAGGTAATGATAAGTCCTCAATTCAATCATGAATTTTTGCCTGAAAATCTCTGTGAAGTAATCGTCTCTTCGCTTCGTCTTCGTACTCTTGGCCAAGAGAGATTCTAGAGCAGTCAGAGGAGCGCAAGAATGATTACGCAAGTCTTTATACCACTGATGCAACACTGCTTCTTCCGCGATGAGACCCCAAGCGTCCAATTTTTCTTCTTGACTCATCATCATACATTTATCGTGTTAAATTTGACTAGGATGATCGTTTTGACATCCATAACAATATTTCTTGGTCAATTCCGTAATTTTATCCGCCAGGTGTTTAGCAAAACAGGACACTAAATGTTGTTCTTGTTCTGGCCATCTGGACACGACCACCACGTCCTCTTCGTCTTTGTCTTTGGCTTCTGCTTCCACGTTATTCTCCTATCCCATTTCCAAAGATTCTCCACCGTTCAATGAGGGATAAGAGTCTTCCTTAGCTTCTAACAGTCTAGAATGACTTCTCTCAAACTGTTGATTTCTATCGTATTGTCGAATTTGGCATACAAGATGACGTTCACCGTCTCGGGTAGAGCTTCTGCAAACTGAAGTTCCACGCGCAGTTGACCGGATTTTATAGGGTGGAAATGTCCCTCGTCGCTGCCTTGGTCTGGAGTGAAATCAAAGGCCCACAAAGCGTAGGCTCCTACATAATCATCGTATGAAATGCCGTGACTGGTGTTGGTCCATAGCAGTCTGGTGGCTTCGTACAGGGACAAGTACGATCTCAAGTAATTCTTCTGGGCAAAGTTAGGTTCGAAGTGTCTGGTACACAAGGTCTTGCCATCGCGACTGACTTCGATCTTGGACACTCTGTAATGCTTAAACTGAAAAGGATTGGCAGTGACGGCTCCGTTGAGGGCTGCATTGCTAACGATGCAAACGATTAAACGGGGGCCCCGAGTGGCCGAGTGGTCTAAAGCGCTCACCGTTACGGATCATTGCCATCTCACCTCTGTCTGCGTGTGTTCAAGTCTCAGGTTCGGCCAATGTGGGTATGTGAGAAAGCTTGCCAGTAGCTTCTCGTGGGTCGGTGGTTCTTTCCGGGGTTTTCCCGGGTGCTTCCTCCACCATTAATACTGGCCGCCATGTATAGCCTATCTTGTGCTGAAAAATGGCGTTAAATCCTACAGGAACAACAACGATTAAACGTTTGGGTGACTGTCTTTGGAACAGATGATATTCGATCTTGGATCGGAGTCCAGCAGCAATGGTGAAAGTTTTCACTTCCACGTGTCACATTGTACTTGGCGGTCTTTCTGCTCAAAGTGTGACTGATGTCGTTTCCCACTTTAGGTAACACTTCCACACGACGCATGTAGAGTCTGGCTTCTTGGATGATGGTTTTGTACTCGTTGGCATGGGCCATCAAATGGAAAGAGGCACTTCTACGATTCAGTCTCAAGCGGATATCCACTCCGTGCAGCAAATAATTTTCTTGCAACCACATGTCCAAATGCAAACGATCCAACAGTTCTAAACTACGCCATTGCAGGATTTTCTTCGACGATCTTTAAAGCCTACATTGTGAGGTTCGTCAGCTGGTGTCAGGACTGTGTCGTTAAACTTGTCTTCGCTACTGTTTCAGGTTTCCATACCACGCAAGCATCCAGATGAGTGTTCTTGGCCTCTTTTCCGTACGTCAAGGGATTTTCCAGGTACGCTTGGTAAGGGTAAGTATCCATGATGCTGCAGACTGGTTTGTTATTCATATACAAATCCACTTCGTTGAACAAGGAATGCATGAAATTGTTGACGGTAGCTACTCTAGAGCGGTGTCGTCCGTTATGATCACTTTGACTTTCAAATACAAATAACTGTTATTCAGATCGATGTAATCCTCGGGTTGTCCTTTGATTTCAAATTGGATGGGAGCTGAGTCCGTCAAAGAGGAGACGGGATGATATTCTACCCATTGGGATTCTTGCATCGTCGTCATGGTGGGTGGCATGGCAAACAGATCCAGTTCCGACTTGGAACATGTGCAAGACTCTCGGTGCATCATTTTTTCTTTCTCTCTGTGATTTAATAATCAAAAACGTCTAATTCTCGGACGATTCTTCTTTTCTTGGTATTTCTAGCTCTGTGAGTGTGAAGACCTCTGGAGGGGTGTCTTCGTCGTCGTCTCTTTTTGGCTTGTCCTTGCTGTCTTGCTGTCTTGCTGTGGCGTCAGGGAAACAGGATTGTCTGACTCGGCAGAGTCCGGGGCATTTATAGGAGTTTCTCGTCGGCCCAAAATGTCTTTGCCCGTTTGAAGCAAGACATTTTTGCCTGCTCTCAAGAAAACTTCTTTGGGGTTTCTTTCTCAATGATGACATTTTGGAGAAATTCTTTGCCTTGCGTCAAAGCGGCATCTTTCAAGGCGTGCAATCCTCGTGTCACCATCGGTTTCAAAACAGGAGCCACCGAACGAAACGCATATCTCCTAACCCATGTCCTCGTTGTCGAGCGACTCCTCATTTCCACCAAAGCCGCTTCCCAATGGGCTTCATGATCCAATTGGATGGCCTGAGGTAATTTGGCTGTGAAACGGCATAATGTGTTTTTGGGAAACATATCCATGGAACTGTCACTGGGTAACGTTAAGTAAAATTGGTTGTTCATAATTCCAGAGTTCTACTGTCCGACGGGTCGCTTGAGGTCAGAGGAGTCTCCAAAAGAGGATTGCTGTTTGGGTGGTGATTGTTGGGAAGGTGACTGACGTTGGACGCAAGACTCCCGTTGTTACCGTTAGATGAATATTTCAGGGACGGATTGGGAAGAAGGTAACTGATGAAACTGCTCAGTAAAATGGTCCATAATTGTTTGTCTCCTTATTGTAAACTCAAATTGGCAATGACAGCACGGATGACACAATACACCACAAAGATTTGGCAGAAAAAGATTTGCGTTTTAGGTACACGTTCTCCACACCACACCCACATGGGTTGCTTTTGTAGATCTTGCACAGAAGATCTGGATGAAGGAGTGGTCACGGCTGTAGTCTTTGGGTCTGTTTTGAAGGTCATGATGGTCACTACTTTTTATAGTCGATGACTTGAGAAGCGCCAATCGAAGAATCAAAACTAGCAGGATATCCTCTCCAACGTACATTGATGCTTTAACTTCTTTGACTCGTCGTTTTCCCACTTTACGGGTTCATCGATCGAGAATGCTTTCGATGTCGTACATTTCGTCTTCTTTTTTGGTCACTCGTTGTAACTCGGGCAAGTAAAACGTTCCTTTTAACCCTTCACCGTTCATGTCTTCCAATTTATAGATGGCAGGATGACGGCCACGCACTTGTCCAGTGACACGAAACAATTCTGTGGTCCAGTTGGGTAAGTAACCTTTGTCGAAAGTGCGTTTGGTTTTGCCAATGTGCACCCATTCTCCCGTCCTCAACACTCCACCTTTCTTGGGGACAGTCACAGTTGGGGACGTACCAAACAGGCGCTCGAAGACAGTCACTTCGTTGTCGGGAGTCACTTCTTGGGGGGCACATCCGATGCTTCGATGGTAAGATAACCGTATATAACGTCATTACGTTTTATCCCATATGCCGTGTCATAAGTAGTACACGGTGTTGGATGTATTTTCAGCTGACCAAAGTTTAGAGCTGTACAGCTGACCAGAGTGACTGAAGTGTAGAGCAGTAGAGCTGACCAGAGTGACCAGAGTGTAGAGCTGTAGAGCTGACCAGAGTGACTAGAGTGATCCATGGTGATCGTAGTCGTGGTACCAGCTATAGAGCTAACCGTAGAAATTAACCACAGCAGCCGTAGAGCTGAGTGAACAGTGTTGCTGGTCGAGTAGCAGGTGATAGAGCGTTGCAGACCGGATTGGTGGGCGCTGATTGCTTGATTGACCAAGGAATTGAATTGTGGTCGGTGACAACCTATAATGATACTTGCTTGATTAACCGGTGTGACTGGTAGCCAAATGTGATTTTGACGGAGTGTTTTTGTGTTACTCTATGTATGTAATCTTTTAGCCGTGGGCTAATTTTGGGGTTTTGTTATACCCATTATTTTGGGAGTGTATAAGATATTTTTTGTACGATATCTCTCCAATCAATTCATCATTTTACTATTTGAGTAAAACAATATCTCATTTTTCACTAGTTGAGTGAATACATCTTTTTTACTATTGAGTAAAACACCCATTATTTTCATTGTGTGAAATTGCTGTGATTTGCTCACCTTTGTCCTTGTACTGTGTAAGGACATTCATTTGTATTTATATTTGTTGCATTTTTAGGTTCGTGCGTATTACGTTAATTTGTCCAATATTTGGACCTTTTACACGCACGTATTAATCAATATTCTTTCTCATTCAAATCATACATCAATAAACATTGTATTTGTATCACCATCAGAAGTGTTCTGTAAACCCGAAATCCCAACTCGGTTATCTTGTTACAAATGGTACGCTTGGACCAGGTGCGGCAATACGTCGATGTACTTGAGAACGTGTTGATGCGTAAAATATTTCCACATGCGTTCTTTCAAGGTGCGTTGAAAACGTTCCACGATGCTGGCTTTGGTTTCGGGATTCTCGGTGGTGAAAAAATGAATGTCTCGTTTCTTTAATTCCTTGTGAAAAGCTTGGTTCAGAAATTCGGTGCTTTTGACGGTTTGCCATCGAAGAGAGTGACGGCCACTTTGTTTCTACTCCAGTTTTAAGGTTCGCACTAACTCAGTGCTCGATTTGGAAGTCAAGGTCACGACCCGGGCAAATTTAGAAAAGACGTCGATGACACAAAACAAATATTTGTAGCTACGATTGTAGGTGGCCAAATGAGAGACATCGGCTAAATCGGCTTGCCAGTGATGATCGCTGCTCTCCACTCGTGTGCGACTTCTGGAAATTTTCGTCGAATGGGTTTGTATAAGGTGTACGTGGCTTGTTCTTGTAACCATCGTTGCACTTGAGGTAAACGGACACTTTTGAGTCGGGTTTTGGCAGCACGATACAATTTCTGAACTCCTCCGTAACCTGCAGGATGGGCTGGATCGTAGTAAATGCTGGCTAACACATTCTCCATCAGGACTTTTTTTCTTTTTTAATAGGTTACCCACTCTTTACTGATGCTATTCTGGATAGGGCGAGGTGGTGGTTTGGAAACGGCTTTACGTGTCCGATGTGCCACGGGAGTAGAAGTCGAGGGCAGTGGTGGTGGTAATGGGATGGCTTTTGTCTTCTTTTCTTTTTTCACTTCTGGTTTCCCTTCTTTCTTTTTGACTTCTGTCGAAGGAGGAGTGGACATCATCTTTTTAACTCAAGCTTTGAGTTCTTTTCGCTGGGGTGTAGAGGAAGGGGTCAACAAGGACACTGCTATCTTACTAGGGATGGGAGCTGCTGGCGGTGTTTGAAAGACTTCTCATTCCTCTTCTTCCTCGCGCATCCGTGGGGCTGCGTCTGTCTTGACCGCTAGGGGTGGTGTTGGTGGTGGTGATGGACTTTTCATCAGGGACTTAAAATCTTTGGCAGAGCTGTTTCGTCTAAAGCTTTCTGGTGAAAGAGATGAAGTCGTTGCAACATTTGACCGTACCGTTGAGATTTTTCCGTTTCTGACAAACCGCTGAGATCCATCAACGATTGCAATTCATGTTGTAACTGGGACAAACTTGATCAAATGAGGATTGGGAGGTAAATGCCGGGTCCGTTGTTCTTGCCAAAGATGAAATTCCATCCAACGTTTGTAAGGTACTAAAGCCAGTTCTCGTCCTTCCATCTGATTACAATGGTTACTCTGAGATCTTTTGACTCCAGAGTACTCCTTTTATCTTTTTGATCCTTTTTATCTTTGAGCCATTTGTGCAGCAGTAGCTCCTACTAGCCCTGTAATCATTGGTTCTAATGTGGCTTTTAGCAAGGGTGCTAACAACAGGTGCACAAATCTCCGTGTTGTACCGACAACTTTTTCTTTTGACCGATGGGTATTTTCTTTTGGACCATTTGCCGAAGAACGTGTCGATGTTTGGCTAAGCATTCTTTCTAATGTGGAGACAAAGGTATATTGCCTTTCAAGACATTCAGACAACATTCTCACACGGTATCTATGACGTCTTTGGAGGCTGTTTGAATCTATTTGCTTTCGCATGGGTGGATTAGCTTTGGACAGGACGGACAACACGTCTCAATGTTTGGCTAAACGAGGATGCAGTCCTTTCCTTTTCTTTCCTTTGGGGGTAGAAGAGGGATGGCTTGGGGAGGTGACATCTTTTGTTTGTCTGTTTGCTCCGGGGCACACACAAAAAATACACTGACGTGGATGACTTGGCACACGCCCTTTTAACTTATTTTTTTTGTGGGAAGGTATTTTTGGATATCTTTTGATAGAAAAGACTGTTTGAGTATATGAATTACCATCGGCATGCTAAATCCTTTGCTTGTTCCTCTTTTTCCTTGGACGATGGAGACCTTTCTGGAAAAAACGTTGATGCTTGGCTAAGCGTTTTTTCGGATGACGAAACTGTCCTTTTATTTTTCCTTTTCCTTTTTGGACAGGATAACGACGATGGTGGAGGTGTGCACTTCTTTTAGGGGACATCTTTGGGCTTTCAGGAGCACAAAAACACTGATACCCATCGTTTGTCCCAGGTCTTTTTATACTGGAATGCGTCGTCACTGATTATCTTTACGTCGTATCAACTTGATGACAGGAATCACTCATCGTGGAGGGGTTCGCAACGGACTAAATCGGGACAGTTCTTGCTTGAATAAATCCAGTAAACTCTGTAATATGCCCGATCTCACTTGGACTTTGATTCTGGGGGCAGGTACTTTGTGAACAGCTGCCCCTGTGGATAAAGAGGTGGAGGAGGAGGGTATCACCGCTGGAGGAGAAGTTCTTGGAGACATGGGTTTCCATTGTTTTATCAAATTAGGAAGAACGGGTGTCAAATTGGGCTGGCTGGCATCACCAGCAACGGAGAAGTGGAAGAACATGAGGATACTTGAGACGCTGCAGACCGTGGTTTGGGAATGTAGGATTGTACCCTAGCAGCAGTGCCTCTCTTACGGGTAGAAGCTATTTTCTGAGGTCTTTTCTCGGGGCTTTTCTTTTTCTTTTTCTGGGGACTTTTCTTTTTCTGTGGCTGTGACCTGCTCTTGACACCACTGCTCTTTTCTTTCTTCTAGGTACTTTTGGATTGGGGAGTGGCTTTTTTCTTGGAGAGGACTTTGGGGGGTATTGGGATCCTATTTGAAGAGGGAGCGAATGATGACACCTCCTTGAGAACAGCTACCTCCAGGTTTCAAAATGATTTGATTCTTGATTTGAGTGTCAATGCGGGGATCTTCCAGTTGCATCAAGGCTACTTTGTTTCTCTCAGAAAAGCGTTTGGTTTGATGTGGGATATGAATGATGCCTTGCAGTAATTGACGTGCTGTCACCGTAAATCATTGTAAGACTTCTTTGAGACTGGCTTCTAAGACATGAGCACGTATTTGTGGATTTTTTTCGTGACTGATGCCGTACAAGGCACGAATCAATTTGACGGAAAAATGAGACTGAAGAGACGTCATGTTGACGATGTGTGAGACAGACCAATACCCGAGGTTTTTATAGATTTGTTGTTGCTGTTGTTGTTAAGTCGACTGGTACGTGTACACGACAGGCCCTCCGTCTTGGCACCAGTGGTGAAACGATGGGTACAAAATCGCAAATAATCGGGGTGTGGGTTAAATCCAGGAGTAAATAAGCGTGTGGGGTTTGTGTGGCATCGTTGTTCGCATGAGTCAGCCAAGGTGTTCCTAACTGTTTGGCTAAGACTTGCACTTGCGATTTATCTCTAGGGCTTTTAAACAACACCACGTAATGAGCACTGAGACTGATGGTGCGATGGGCTTTACTTCGTTCAAACAAATTTTGGGTGATGTAAATGACACTGGCATTACGATGATGCCCTTTGCGTGTGAACCACAGTTTAATTTCTTCTTCGTCTTCTAACATGTCGTCGAAGATGACCAGATGGGTTTGACTGGGGTCAGACACGATCTAGTCGTCTTTGCCATGAATGCCTTCCACAAAGACGATGGAATCGCCTTGACTTTCTCGCAGGACGCTGTACGTTGATTGCCACTCTTAGTAACACCGCACGATACGTAGAGATGGACGATCGATCAAATAATGTTTATTTTCGATCAAACGTTTGACAAATCCGGATTTGCCTGAACGGCTAGGTCCAGCAATTAACATGTTAAAGGGATGGAGAAGATGCAAGGCTTCCCAACTGGCACGATCTAAGTTTTCGTCGTTGACTTTGAAAGTGGAGGAAGAGGGAGCAGAGACAGCAGAGGTAGCCATAGTACAGGGAATGTCACTTTTGACACGAAGACAGACAAGACAAGAGTTTTATACTTTTTTCAGGACACTTTTATTTCAAAAACATTTTTAAAATGAAACACGAAAGACAAAAATACATAAAAGCCAAGGAGTTAAGTACATGGATAAAATACACATCAAACGATCAAAGTAAAATATAATTAAGTCACTCTACAACATATTTGGTGACAAAGGTGTGGTGTCGTAGGGACAGTTTGTAATGTTCTTAGAGGCTCTACACTTGGCACAGGCAAACAGGGGTCCTCCCGGAATAGCCTTTCGGGAATGTCCATGTCAATGAAAGTCCTGTCCTGAATGGAGTGCTTTTCCTCGGTGTCGGGTTATTCTGTCACTGCAGTTAACACAGGTTTAAAAGTTAATTTTTCACTGGACACTTTAAGTTCACTTTTTACCTTTGAATGCATAACACAAATATTGTGCAATGTAAGCCACTTCTTTTGTCGAGGCCTCGAAACCCAAACTTTTCCAGTCATTTACATCTTTCCAGTGAGGGTGTAAGTCACAAGCTATACACACATTGTCGTAAACATCTTCAGTGACTAAAAGTTCACAAATCTTTTTTTCCCGTCGAGGTCGAGAAGCATCGTGATGAAAGTGCAAGGCTTTTAACAGAATGAGTCTCTCGTGTACATTTAAAGGTAGCATCACCTTCATGGTTTTGGTGGTACCTCACAGTACATCGTACAGATCCCACAAGGAATCGGCTGGTAAACGAAATCCCAGAAGTGTAGCCACTAAGACACACTACACGACGTTCCCAATTCCAAGGACAGTTCTTGTAAAAAGTGTTGGTAATCCTCCACAGTCTGAATAGTGTCATTGACTGCCTTCCACGGAATTTGTTGCATCACTACGGATAAAGGCCGTGGCATGGTAGGAAGTTTTTATACTCACGTTAGGTTTCTTCTGAACGTCCTTAGTTTTATTCAAGTTTTGTTTTCTTTATTGTTTAATGGAATTCATATTCAAAAGGGTTTACTTTATTCTGACGCACTTTCCGTTTATAGTGTATCCGTACACAAACAGAATTTCCTGATACATCTAAGATAGGACTAACAAGGACTTCTCGTAAAGGTGTGATGTCCTTTGATTGTTCCCTCAACCACCATGGTAATTTTAAACAGTCTTTGTAATTCTGTTCCAGCTCTTTGACGTCTGGAATTTCACAATTTATTTGAATCTTGAAGTGAGAAGTTACATAGTCATAGCTTTTTTTTTGTCCTTTAGTTAGTTGTTGAAGGTCTGACAATTTGAACACTTTCAAATGGATCAAGTCTCTTATGGCATTCAGATACCACCGGTGACTTAAAAGTTGATGATTGTTAGGATGCAATTGTTTCTTGCGAATCACTTGTATCTTGACGAACTCTTGATAAACGCGTTCTCTCAGCTCCACTGGCAAACCACAAATGTTCTCTTGTAAAGTATCCATCCAGAGATCACTGGGGTCACAATAAAGGTAGGTAGTGACAGTGCAGAGACCATCGAGCATGTTCCAGGTAAGCGGAATTTTTCTGCTCTCACTGGTGAAGTGACATACCGCAACTGAAGCACTTGACTTTATCACCTTCGCCCAAGTAGATAAATCCGGCTCTGGCTAATTCTTCGGGGGTAGCTCCTCCCAGATAGTTAGGCCACTTTCCTCGGAAGGTTTGGAATCGACGTTCAAAGTCACAGTATTCAGGCAAACGCACGATGAACGAATATTCTTCTTTCACAAGCTCATTACGATGAGAGTACGGTGAAATCCGCAGTAGTTTGCTCAGGGTTGGATGACATCCGTAGGGTGGTAGTCGTATGGTTTCACCTTGACTATGAAAACCAGTAAAGAGTCCACGATAACAAGTGGCATCGCTTTCACATCCATCAGGTTTGACACGCACAGCATCACTTTCCATGGTAGGTATGGTAGTAGTAGTCATAGCAAAGTTCCCATGATGTGATACTGAATCACTGAGGTCACAGCGTACGGCATCCCTGCCATCGCAAGGTACAGCATTGCACTCTACTTGAGTATCACCGAACTTGAAGGGTGTGGTCTGTTTAAAAGTATTCATCTTTCTTGCTTGGCAATGGTAGTTACAATGAACTATAGGTCTTGGACGTTGTTCCTTTTTATATGCTGATCAATATCAACGCGATCGTACGGTAAAGTGAAGTGGTTGGGAAGTCGTACTCGCTTCTGGTACACAATATGATACACTTTTTCCAAGGGTCGACTGACGATTTGGTGTGTGGCTAAATGTACAATCTTGTGAGGTTGGTAGGTGGTCACTTTAAAATGTTTATCCTCTCAAGACTACAAGGCTTTTTTTCAATAGCCCAAAGTTCACCACGTGACTGGTGCGATAATTGAGTCAATCCTTTCACTTTACACTCGGTGTGCACTTCTCCTTGTTGGTCTCGGTATTCGTAACCGTAATTTTTGGGACCGTCACTAACAAAACTTAGAATCTTGTCATTGGGGTGCTCGTCCGTCCAGGCTCCTCAACGGTCTCCTTCGATGACAGGGTGACGTTGACCCAGGCAGTCGATATAGATGTAACTGTCCTTATCAAAATAACGCACACGATCTCCTAACAGTTCTAAAGCTTCGTACAATTATAAGAGAGCATGGGCTGTCACGTAGGCCGCAATGATGACATTTCCAAATTCATCGGCTTCTACAAAATTCTCTTCTTCTTCGCGATTGACTAAGATCAAGTCCTCACGAACGACGTCCACGTGTTTCATGGCTTTAATTTTGTCGTGAATCATCTGGAAAGTAGCGGGAAGGTTCTGTCAAATACTCTGTCTTGGGTAAACACGGTCGCTGTGCCATTTTTCCCCCACCAGCAATTCAACATCACTTTAGCAAACGATCGCCTTCCTTCGTTTTTCTCGATGTGGTCTAAAGTGAAGCCTTCCTGCTCCAAGTATTTCTCTTTGAATTTCTTTTGGTCTTCGGGAGTCTGGCAACAGGAAGGATAGCCGCTGACTTCTTGTTTCAGTTTCAGAAAGGCATCCACGTAGACTGCGAAAATGCCTTTCTGAGTTTGGTCGCCCTTGTGTTATTTTTCTGTCTTGGACAAGTGGTAAATTTCGTACACTTCTAACAGTTGGTATTCCAGGTCCAGAGCTTTAAACAATTCCACGTTGACCCACGTTCTCGTCAAGGCGCGTTCTTCCTGGTTGTGATGACAAGGTTGGTCCTGTATGCACATTTCGGCACAAGTACGGCACAAAGGAAACATCAGTTTTCCTTGGCAATGGTGAGGTTAAACGGGATGGTACAAGTACGTGGGAGGCAAGACTCTGCATTTAATCAATCCTTCTTATTGTCAAATGTTGTCCAGGTCGATGTGTTCCGTCAGCAATTGCGGGTTGCTGCAGAAAAGTGACGATTATTGCACACGTAAGGATACAGCACACACACGCCCAAGTATTTGATTTCTTCTCCTTTCTCCTCGTCGGCTTGGCACAGCAAACAGGTGGCATTCGTTCGTCCTCCGTACAAACTGTCCCGCGGGTTCAGAGGGTCCACCAACTTGTAACTTTCCACGATGCATTTAAACTCGGGATCGGTTTTCAAACGGTGATCGTACTCGTGTTCCCACATTTTTCCATTTGGTTTCCTTGATGTTCTAACTTCGAGCTACGCTGACAAGTGGCCTGGTACAAGTCTTCCATGGTACGTTGTAAAACTGATTTTTAGTGTCACGTTGAGAGTAGCAAATAGGACATCCGTGAAATAAGCAATCGTTAAACTCGTATACAATCTTTGGGTTTTATAAGTCCCAGCCATCTACCGACTACGTTCCGATGGTCTTTTTGTCTTCCTTGTCGCACAAGTAATGTAGCCTGCGTAGGGCTTTGACCGAGTATTGACGTTTGACAAAGTTTGTCGTTTGAGGCCTTGTGACAGCCAGGGTGTTTTCGGGCATGAATCATTTGCGGTACACTAAGGAACAAGCTTTGGCAATGGTGCAGGCTTCTATTAAAGGATCGATCCCTCCGTGCTCCATGAATAATTCTCGAAATGTCCACGTCGGAACGACATTACTTCAACATTTCTTCCTGAAAGTCGAAGTTGTCCGAGGCGTGAGTGTGGTACCAAGCGTAGAAAGCTTCTCGTTGTTCGGTGCCATGTTGTCAGGGTCGTAGTAGTGAGCAGCAGACAAATGGGGTAGAACGGCGTGTTGATTGGCTTCGGTATTGAAAAAGTGCGGAAAATAGCCTTTGGCCATTTTTGTCATTCCAAACGTTTTAGCCGTTTGACTCAATGGCATGGCCAAGTGACTCGTCGAATCTACAAATCGTACTTGTCTCACTTGCATGGAAATGATTTTGGCTCCGTTCAAAAGTCACTTTAGGACGTTCGGTTCTTTGTTCCGTATAGTATCTCAGAAGAATTTGCTCATCGTACCCCGAGAAATTGAGCCATCACCGTGGCATAACGATGAAAATCTCCGTAACGTTCGATGTCATCTTGACTCCACGTCTTGTCAATGGGGTCTAAGATCCATTGGGCGAAAGCGGTCAGCGTGCTTGGTCCCCAAAAGATTTTTTCACGTCATCCAGGAATCTTGCTACAGTGAGGGCAATGACTAAAGACAGGTTCTTGGATGCACTTTTCGCCCGCTCGGTGACCCAAGCAGAAATTAGGAATGTGAATGCTAGTCTCTCTCTTGCATTCGAACTCGAAAAAGATGAAATTGCCTTTCTTATGGTCATCTTCCTCTTCATGTTTGGAATGGTGTTTTTGAATGTAGCATTTGTGTTCCAAGTGCACGATTTGGCGACAAATGTGACAACGTTTCTTTCTTCGACATACGCGAGCCTTGGCATTATTGGTACGTAGGGTACAATCTCAGGAGTTGACAAACACTTTTCCGCTGTGAACCTTGCGTGTTCAGAGGTTGTTGGTAACTGGTAGGGCTGACAAAAGTGCGCTGACAAGCTGAGCAATGCACTCGTTCTTGTCCTTCGTCAAGACAGGGTTTAGAGGCCAAACATCCGTCTCATTTCGATCCACAATGCTTGTGTTGCTCTCGATTGTTATAGCCATAGTCACATTTCTCACAATAATATCTGTATCCCAGGAATCCAGTGATACTGGTGATGGTATCGAAATGTTCATTGCGATGGTAGACGTGAATGTATTTTCCGTCTTTGAAATGTTTGCCTCGAAACAACAAAGGTCCGCGCACTTCTTGAGGGTGTTCTTTCAACGTGTGGCGTGGAACTAAGACGTCTTGCAATTTTTGCATTTCAGGAATGCCGCACGGTGTGTCTTTGGATATCCCCGTTTGCTGTAACAGGAGTTCTGCTTCTTTTTCGTTGAATAGTTTTCCTGGCTCTTTTCCATTCTGCCGTGTCGTTCTTGTCGGCATACCTTCGTCCCACCATGATGGCCCTGGCTCAACACGTCTTGTGGGTTGTTAATTCGGACGAGGCTCTTTTTGTTGCTGCGAAGTTCGTCTACTAATAACACCTTTTTGAGTCCCGTCCCTTGGGGAAGAGAAACGTAAGGCCATGTACAGTTTCGCTTTTCCATCGGTGATGTGAAACTTGTCGTTGGATTGCTGTACGTGTTGAATCTTGTCGATGACTTTGGAAGGTGTCATTTCTGCTGGCCTACTAAACTCGACCCAAACGGGGGACTTCAGACTGTCGTGATAAATGGAAAGTGTCAAGCGATAGTCTTCTCTGGTTTGACATTGCCGTTTCAGTGTGGCTAACAAAGAATCCCACACATCGGTGATGAACCCCTCTACATTCTCCAATGGAACGTCGACTTTAAATCTTTAAACTTCACCGTGTACGTGTAGGCCGTGGTTCTAAATTTTCTAGAGGAGCGTTTGTCCGTCTCTCGAATGTGGTAGTACTTTTCAGCGTTTAATGGTGGTAGACTTTAGTTTGGAGTAGACTCTCTGGGCCTGGATTCTGGTTCACTCATGTCATCTTCCAAATCGCTGACATGAATTTGAGCTAAGACTTCCGCTACTGTGCGAGGCGATAGGTCACGTTTCTGCCTCTTACTTTCTTCTCCTTTCTCCACGAAATGATGCGATCGTTTCATGTTACACGAAAAAGTCAAATGACAACATTTTAAACGCCATGGTCCCCTATATATCCATGTAAGACCAGTGTCTTGCCTATATAAAGGGTCAGTGTCTTCCTTCCAAGTATTCATTTCACTCGCAATCCGACCAGAAAGATGGAAGAGCCAACACAGATCGAACTTCTGATCAGAGCCTTGCGAGGTGTCATACGAAGGTTTTCTTCAGAGAAGCAGACGGACTACTCCCCCTCCTTCCGAGATGAAAGTCAAGATACTTGCTATATCTGTCAGAAGAAAGGACATTGGTCTTCAGAGTGTCCAGACCGTCAAAAAAGCAAAATCCCAATTAAAATCGGTCTCTTCTGGAAGTAGGTCCGTATTTGCTTTGGTAGCTGCTGCTATGCCATCACTTCTCGTCTCCATGGCCGGTGCACCCCAATTCGTCGTCTTCTTAGTTTTCGTCATGTTCTAACTCTGTCACATAGATTTACTGCGCACAGACGCTAGCGCACCTATATGGGGAATGTGACGTCACAGGTAGCTCTCTTCGGATTGGAAGAGAGACTCCGCTCTGTGACTGAGTTTTGTAATGCGTGTTAGGATTGGTGAAAGAACTCAATCCGTTTCGATCCGCTCTTCCACTATAAATAACCGCGGTTCACTTCATTCCCTTCACCTGTTCTCGTCACAAGATGTGGACTAAAGTAGAATCGTCTACCCTCCTATCGTCGATGCTGTTCCACCCGGACTATGTCACATCATCCTGGGCAATTACCAAGATGAAAGAGACAGCCCTTTGGAAACGAAGGATCTATGCGGAGAGAGAAGGATGTCTGAAGAGAGTCTTAATCTACGGTCCAGAGATCAAACGACGTTTGAGGAAAAGAACATCCGTGCGATGACCTCTATGTTAACGGAATGGTGTTAACAAAAAACCCAAAGGCCCTTTTCAGGACCACTCCATTGCCTCGAAAAGATTTACTCAATATTTCCCCTATTTGTTTGTTTGTCTATGTCTCTGTCTCTGTCTCTAACCATGTTTCTATGTCCATGCCTCCATATATGTCTCTATATGTTCAATTCCCCTTGACGCTAGGCGGGCCCAATAATCCCCATGTAAAAATTCCCATTGTCGCCAAAGTGGCCCATTAAATTCTCATGTTAAATTCCCATCGTAGCTAGAGTGGCCCATTAAATAGAAAGATTACTAAGTACGTACATTTCAGGCTTCCTTATGTTAGATCCTATTTTTCACTGTCATATTTATATGTATGCTCACACTCAGTATAGCTTGACCTGTGATGTATATATTCTTATGCACGTCGGTGTTTAACTGCAAACGAAACTGTACTTCGTATACTAGCGACTTTTTATAAGGCCGGGTCATAAAGAAACTTTCAGCCGACCTTGACATTTATAATTTCCAGATTCACTAAGCCAAGTTTCTATTCATTATTGTAAAAAGATGCATTTCAATATCGAATATGCATGTTCGTCTGCCCTTCCGTGATGTCATTATATGTTTGTCTAATTCCTTTTTCACCGCATGATTAAACTTTCTTACATAACCATACATACTGTTTGTTAAACATACATTGATCCTGACTTCCAAGCCTGGTTACCAGTAAATTACTTTTCAGGCTATGCAGTTCATATTACTGTCATGCTACATTTAGGTTGAATTACCTCTATAGGAAGCTAGGACAATTGGTGGTCGATTATTATTGAGAAGCATGTACCAATGCACTAACCCAGGGTAATTGTTCTGTGTCTGTGCATCCACAAATAGGCTTAGTTACTAGAACTGAATGTGGTTTAATATAAGATTGTATGAATCTATTTCACTCTATGTACGATATCTCCGATACCACGATTTGTAGCATTTCCAATAAAGAATTCAACCGTATCCACTAGTACAGTATTTTTCTTTGATTTTATAAAGACCATGTTTAAATGAACTATTTTTATGTTTCTGAGATTTTTCAGGGCTATGTATCTAATTCTACTTTATTTCAAATGGGGTTCATTTGATCAAAATCATTTTTAATTAAAGAATACCAGAATATAAATATATCCCTTTGATTTGGGCTTTTCTCTCTCCCATTATGACTTGAGCCCCCTCCCCCCCCCCCATTAAAGCGAACGTCGCTGAAAGTACTATGTTATCATGAACAGTTTGTGTTCGATATATTTGTTGATCGAGCATCCGTAAAACTAACCTCAATGGTTTTGCACAGC
>JAECUM010002375.1:0-67499 GCA_016617855.1 Megalonaias nervosa
GAGGGCTGGTGGTGGTGGTGGTGGTGGTGGTGGGGATATTGTATTGTTACAGGTTGGGCCTCCCCCACCCTCTATATATAGACGGATACTCTTACTTTTCTTTTTAACGAGCCCCTGTGCTGCGGACTGCATGCGAAATTTACTTACCTCCGAAAATGAAGAGCTTGACAACATGCAAATCTAGGCACCCTTGAAAGTAAGAACTTGATAACAGAAGTACTCCAAAAAGCATGAGCCATTTTGACATTTTGCAAAAATGCGTGTTAACACATTTTTACCAAGAAAGTGATTTACTTTAAACAACAATCAATACATACACTAAATGGACCTTAGCAAGTCCTGAAAATAAACAAAGTTGTGGGGCCAAGTATTTGGAGCTATTTTGCTCCTCTTCACATGCAGACGTGTCTTCATAGCTGGTCGGCGTAGAGATAGCATCCAAAATTGGATAGTAAATAGCTTACTTTAGGTGGCGCTCTACAGTTTTTTGCATAGGGTGTCCTAGATTTTTAAAGAACAAGAATTTCCCAATTTGTCTCATTGGTTATACTGGCTATTTATAAAAGACCCTGTATATCTTATGTATTGTTAAAATAGCTTTTAATTTAATTTACTTTATTTTATTGTATGATTGATGGGTGTAATTTGGATTATAAAGTATTCAGCCTGACCTACTTCAGATGTGCATGTATGTAAAAAAAAAAACTGCTAGCTCTGCTTGGTCATGTTCACTTCCTGGACTTTAGCGGTGGGGGAAAAAAAAATCCGATAATTATTTTTTTCTTCACATTTATATATTTGGTAATTTATTCATTCTACTTTCAGAAATTGGTACTGTCTAGTTTTTCAAAATTCATGTTCCTTGTTTTCATAACTGCTGAAGATAATGTATTTTAGACTAATTCATGCTGATATTTTTGAGCACATGGGAGCAATTATTTTGGTTAGCTGTTCGCTTAGACCATTTACAGTTTTCATCAGTACAATATCCAATGAAATTTCAGCAACAATACGTGAAAGTAACATAGAAGTATACCAACATTTTCTCCACTGTGCGTGTTGCAAATGCAAACAACTTCACCCTAAACCTGTCATGCTCTCAAAAGTTTCATAATAGCTTGGAACGCTGTATTATCGCGGTACATAATGTTCTTACTTGTACATATTAAAACTTTTGCTATTGTTGCTTATTTAAAATTTGTCAAGTTTCAGTGATTTTCTCTCTTTCTATTCCTATAAAAAATCTTTGTCAAACGAAGCGCTCAAATGTAAATAAAACAGCATACGATGGCTGACTCAGATTAACGTACCATGGGGGAACAACTCTATATTATCGTGGTATTTGCTCAACTTACGCATGGTAGCACATAGTATTACAATAAAAATAAAATACGACTTACCTATGAGAAGAAATGTCCACGCTTGTACTGGTTTAGTATTTCCACAATAAAGGAAAGATATCCAATGACAAAACCCAACACACAAATGTAATTCAAGTGTAAATCCATGCGGAATCCATGAATAAAAACATTACAAATTAAATGCAACAATTATTTAACTTTATATGAATTTTAAATGCAAAATGGGCAAAGAAATGTAACTATATAACAACTATTATTAATATTATTATTATTAATATTAAAATATTACAGATTTAAAGAAAGTTTAACTGTTATTGTATTCTTATGTACGTACGAGAAATATGATCATAAGCAACACTTTGTGATTGTTGGTCCATATTGGCTACCATGAAATGAAATTGCAACCTTGACCTTGTAAGAACATGTATGTCACCATCAGTATATGACCTATAATCATCAAACATCAGACGATACACTGAATATATTTCGTAACCAAAGCCAATGCAGGTATAGCATGTTCGACTGGATTTTTTTATATGATGATCAACGTACTTGCATGAACTTTACTAAAACGTGATCTTCATTCTTTTTCATCTTAAAGTTATAAAAATATGTTGACATTTTAGAGGAAACTGTGCTGTAAGATATTTGAATCCTTACTGCTACAGCTTTACATCTGTAAATAACCGCTAGATGGCGTGTGTCCAGAATTATTCGGAAAATCCCGTTTGCCGCGATAATATAGAGCCCGCGATAATACAGCGTTGGACTAGATATGCAGAGCGCCCCTGGTGCAGAGTATCAGTCAAAAAACATGAAGAGAACCAGACAAATATTAGAGCTCTTCACCAAGGAGAATATCACCGAGCGAAGTACGAGTCGAAGTTTAGTTTACCTCGAGAAGATGCCAGGTGGATCAGTAAATGGTCGTCCATTTAGAGAAAGCAACGATTCTTACAGTAGGACGGGAATACCCTGGTAAGACGCAGTGATATTTAAGTATTCATGCCTTCGCGTTTACGTGAAAAAGTAAACAAAGTTTAGAGCTCCATAATATTTTTATATCACTCGGGTCTAGTTCTACGATAAGATATCTGTGCTCAAGGTATTTTTAATAATGCATTTCAAGGAGTAATATTAACTTTTATCGGTTTATCATGGTATTATTATTACATATTTTTATTTTTTCCTCATAAAACCCTATGATGTTACACCAGGAGCTGTCCGTAAACTTATATCAACAATTAGATCTTCGCCTCCCCCACTCCCGACGTTTCTGTAGCTACCAAGCTGAAATCTGCTTGTTAGACTATCCCCAAAAATGTAAATCTAAGAATAACATGTTCACAAAAATTTCTCACTTTTGGAGATCGAGTTTTCTTCTTAACAAAGGGGACTTAGCAAACGTAGAAACATTTTTTAAAAATACCTTCAACTAAATAAATGTTAACTTATTCATGCATTTGTAAATGTAAATAAACAAGACATAAAACATGTATTAAAATTATTTGGTATGTACGGTAATTTGGGATAAATCATCTTCGATTGCACATTAGAATTACTCCCAAATGGAAGCACAGTTGGGTGGAGAAAAAATAAACAAAACAACTGCATGTTACTATCCACCATTTCAAATTCATGCATCCTTGATCCTAAAAGCTAAGTAGCAAATTAAAGATTGAGACACTTAACGACACTTCAGCTATTAAGCTTGCAATAGGTACTTTAATATGATGTGTCTGGTGATTGAAAGTTATAAAATTGTTATACAGTGTTCTGATTTTGGTCCAAAAATTAATATACTTTGAAGTGTAATTTATTTTCGAGTCTGTAAGAATGATGTCCCCAACTGGAAATTTTCTTTTGTCTAAGAACTTCAGGCATTCATAACTTAATAATAGATCTAATTGTCTTTTACTTTGGAAACATACGTTGCAGAGGCAGCGTATTAATTTTTCTTAAATGATGTGTGATGACTAGTTTTGAATAGGAGCAAGATCTGGGGCGCAAATGTCCACAATGCAGTCTTTCTTTGGTACAAAACATAATCAGACATGGCATTTCTGCTTCATGTCAAAATTTGGCATTGGCAAGTTTCAAATATAAAATGGACTTGGCTATTTTTCTTCAATGATTGTTTCATGTTCAAATACACATACATACATGATATACCAAAATTCACTATTTCCAGCATGTCTTTAGCAACGTTTGTGCAGTGTTAATATATTCAAGAACTACTTCCGCTGTGTTGTCTGTCATTGAATCTTCTGCCTTGAATGACAGTCTTAAACACTTAATTGAAAATTCAATTTCAAGTACAGCACAACAGTTTTCAAAAATATGTTATAAAGGTTTAAAATACAGTTCTTTTCACAATATATGTGCAAAGTGTATATTTGGCTAATTAAGTGTATTAACTCTTAATTTGTGTGTGTGTGTGATTAGGATTTTTAACGTAGCTTTAACAATTTTTCAGTCATACGGCTACGATGTCTGCAGTGTGGCAGTTTATAGTGCTGTCTAGTACTGGGGCATTATGCTGCAGACATGTAGCATGATGTCCCACCTAATCACATTACCCTGACACCAGGCCGACCAGTCTTAACACTAACATCTTAATGCTGAGCACCAAGCGAGGCAGCTGTTAGTACCAATTTTATAAGTCTTTGGTATGACTCAGCCTGGGATCGAACCCACGACCTCCCGCAACCGAGGCGGATGCTCTAACCACTAGGTCACCGGAGCAGTTAAATCTAATTTGAAGATTTTGTCATTATTTTGCTCACCTTGAATCCCACACTAAAATTATTATGAGGTCAGATATGCAAGACTTGGGGTATCTGCTTTGCATAAATACATTTCCATGTCAAACGTTATCACATGGTCACATGGTATGGTGCACAAAGACCCGTTTTTTTCTCTGGATATAATGTTAATTTTCAGAGGCATATTAGAGTTATCTCCACCTTGCTTGAGCATAGCTACTGATATTTATTTTGTTTGGTTGAACCAAACATAAATATGTGTGTGTGTGATTTGGATTTTTAACGTAGCTTTAACAATTTTTCAGTCATATTGCTACGATGTCTGTAGTGTGGATGTTTATAGTGATGTCTTGGACTGGGGCATCATGCCACAGACATGTAGCATGATGTCCCACCCAGTCACATTATCCTGACACCAGGCCGACCAGTCCTAACACTAACCTCTTAATGCAGAGCGCCAAGCGAGGCAGCTGTTAGTACCATTTTTATAAGTCTTTGGTAGGACTCGGCCAGGGATTGAACCCATGACCTCCTGCATCTGAGGCGGATGCTCTAACCACTAGACCACCAGAGCGGTCAACAACATAAATATCAGGGTATGTGTCTTACATGATATACATCTAAGGCCAATAAGACACACAGATTGAGAAGTTTACCCAGTAAGCCTGGTCCTGCTGATTCTTCATGTGTTAGAGTTTCCACTCACCCTCCTGGCCATTTTAAGTCCCTCCCTTTTAGATAATATTACATTTATGCTGGAATTGTGGGGTCAGAGCATAGTGCCTTTTGAAAAGTTAGAATTTTCTGAGACCCCTCGTTGTCAACTGACCTTATGTCCATACATGGAAGAAATCAATAGGAAGATGATTAATTTTCTCAGAAATTGTGAGTATAACAGTTGCTTTATCTTTAATTTGCGGTAGGACAAGTTGAAACTATAGCATTAATTAAATTTGATCTGTTAGTGGTACTCACCTTTTGTATAGCTAGTCACATGTGTACCTAAATGTCACCACTCTGGCATAAGTGGTTATAACATCCACCTCAGATGCGGGTTCAAACCTGGCCAAGTCATACAAAAGATTTATAAATAATGGTACTATCAGCTACCTTGCTTGGCGCTCAGCATTAAGAGTTTAGTATTAGGACTGGTTGTCTTGGTGTCAGGATAAATGTGACTGGGTGGGACATGATGCTACATGCTGGCGGCATTATGCTCCAGTGCTAGACATAACTATAAACTGCCACACGTTAAAAATCCCAAAACACACCTGAATATTGCAGCCTACATGCCCATGACACTACAGTCTAGTAGTCACATGATACCAACAAAAATCCCTTTTCCAATGTTATTATAAAAAACATTTGAAAATATTAAATGGAAGTCACATAATGTTTGTAAAAATAAAAAAAGAAATGACTATTCTCAGCAGCAACCTGGTAAAAAGTCAGGTTCATCAAGCAGAGAGCATGTCAATATCGTAGTTAAATGACATTAACAAAACCATGCATCACAGTGACCATCTTGAAAATCTTGTTATTGCTATATCTCAAGAATGGATGGTTGTATCAATATGAAGTTTTCACTGAAAGACATTTTATGATGTCTAACTGGTTATAAATAAAGATGATTTTTTTTCCCCCATTATGGTTACCATACCAGCCATCTTGAAAATTTTGTTGTTGCTTACTCCTTCTGAATGGGAAGTCATACTGTATCTTTAAATAATACCTCTACACTATCAATATGGGGCTTTCACCCATAGACTTATTATGATACCTAGTTGGTAAACGATGACATTTGTACATCCAATACATCAGCCATGACAACTCTCTTAAAAATTTGTTCTCACTACTCCCTCTGAACATGTTAATCATTATGATGTGGGATTTTCACCAAAATGATGTCTATCTTGTCCTAAATGAAAATGGTACCAATATGACATTCATTATGTGCACCACAGAAGCTAATTTGTTGTTGACAAATGTCAGAGTAAGTTTGAACACTTGAAAGTGAAAAGGAAGAAATGGTCTTATCTTGAATTCTTTTGGACCTTTCAGTGAACTCTTAATGAGATCATGCATAACTGCTCATTATTCTTTTCACTGTTCATTGTAGTTTTCAGATGGCATTGCAAATAGTAACTGGTGGTGCATCAAAGACTTTATTTCTACACATGTCCTGAAAAATTTTAAAAACCAAGAGCACCATTTACACAAACTTAAATAATTTGGTACCATTGTTTTCTCCATAAATGCAGACACTGCATTCCATTCACTCTCAAAAGGTCAAGGATTTCCAATTGTTAATATTTGACATCCAATAAGAGTGACTACAAGTTGGTACAACTCTCATGTGTGACCACCCTTGAATAATCATGTGCTTCTGTCATCTGTGTTATTATTTGTTATATAATAATCAATCAAAATCAAAAGATTCCTTAAAATCAGAAAATAAAACTTTTCTAAACTGTTCAAGACCAATTGCAGGCAAACACGATTTGACAACATGGTGGCAGTTTCAGAATAGTGAAGACCTTGACCCCTTGAGGGAGAATTAAATGTAGACTGTACTCACCACGGGTGGGTGGAGGGAGAACAGTTTGAAATTCTCAAAGCTTGCGTAAAAGGATCTCTTCATCTGTTTGTAAAGCCATTTGCATTATTGAATTTTTAGATGAAGCACAAGGTATCTATATGCAATGGTGTTTAAAACCAGCTATAGATATTTAGACAGTTTTGTTGAGCTGTATTACTGTCCAGATAAATGCATAGTAGGAATGATCATGGGAGACCCAAACTGGTATAGTGAAATGCTGGGGATTGGAAATATTCCAGTGCATACTGTTCTGTTTTGTGCAGCTGCAGTATAGCCAAGACTGGCAGGAGGTCAACAGATCACAGGATGTCATTAACATCATTTGGCAGTGTACAATTAAGTCAACTGCAACAAAATAACTTCAAAGTTTGCCTTTACTATGTTTTCTCTGACATTTCCCATCAATCGGAGAGTTACGTTGGCATGGAAGGTCAGAACTCACCCCCTATTGAAAAGTTGGCATTTTCCAATACCAGATGGGTAGTTGCTTTACACAGTGTCTGCCTTAAATAACCTTTCAGGAAGTCAATAAATAGAATATTTATCTTCCATACTGTTATGATTCAAACATAATTTGTACCTTGAATAAGCCAGTATTTGAGCTGATTATCCAGTATAAAGTTTCTGCCAGCAATACAGCACTGCTTAGTTACATGACCACAAAATCTCAGGGTCTTCATAATATTCAAAAGCCATCAGCTTTTTCACTTTATAGGTTGCATCACATGATCATTTTAAGGAAAATGTAGGCCATGGGATTTTGGGTAACACAAACAATGTGAGAAATAGCCAGATATGAAGCCCAGTTTGTAAACAGTAGCTTATTAAAGAGAGGAATTGTTTTTCTTTTGTCTGATAAAATAAAATCATCTTCATAAAGATTTCATGCAGATAGGATTTGCAATGTCTTACATTTCATCCTCTAGCAATCCAGCATTTTTCAAAAACATTAGCCCAGTGTCTCTGACATTGTTGTATGTACAGATCTGGATATTCATCTCTGAGGGTACTATTCACCATGGACATAATGAGGCCACTGTTATCTACTTTTCATGCTCCTGAGATGATGTAAAGTTTTTGCATTTAAGTTAATTTATGTATGGTACCTATTAAACTTAATAACTTAATGGAGGGTGCTGGTGCTACTCACTTGAGCAAAAGTAAGTCAAGGTAACCTATTTTTCTTGCTGCAGCAATTACACTTTTGCTCTTAACTCAGTTCCTCTTGCACTGTATTATATACAGTTATAAAACTTTAAAGTATTTATATAGGTGGCAGATGATTATACTGTAGTGATCTACTTACACATCTCCATCAATTACATTAAATTTTATGACTTGACTCAGTTTGTTGGCCACTGTTGCGTGTACAGTTATGAAATTTAATGAGTGTGTCTGTACAGAGCTCAAAAGATAGCATGATTGGGCCTATCCCATATTATAAGAAAGTTGTCACCTAATTTACCTGAAACCTCGAGTGCACAGAAGAAATGCAGCATCTTAATTTTGAAGTCTTTGAAAGTCCTTGATAAATTTTTGATATTGATATCCCTGCTGGGGTTCCATTTGCCCAGGGCCTGTGTCTGAAGAAAATTTCTTTGTACACTTTTATTAGACATTAATCACTCCAATTACCTACCATCAAGGTTACAGTGACTTTCTTTTAAGTTACATAGACAAGATTTTCACATTACGAAACTGGAGCAGGCATGAAATGGAATTCCATGGATTTGTTTTTAAAAACATTACAGGTGCTTCATAATCCTTCTTTAATCATAAAATGTGGTTGAATTACTTTTAGATGAAACATTTTGCCATCATCTTTTTTTGGTGTTTATATGTATATTTAATTTGTATGCTTGACCGTTACCCATAATTGAGGTAGAATTCTGGCTTACCTGACCAATGTCATTTTTTTTCAAGATCTTTACTTGAATTTGAGTTCAAGGCCTAGCCTTGATTATGACCATGGAAGGTTCAGGAAGCAAACTTGTTTGCAGTTTGTTGTAATTTTTCATTAAGATGATTTTGTTTTTTTCTATAGCAAATGTTAGTGCAACATGGCTCAAATGGGATATATATAAAGAGGTGCTTGTCAAAAAAGTCTTCATTCCTACTTTAAGTTCAGTCTGTATAATCATTTGTTCGTTGTGTTGAGGTATAATTTGAGAGGAATCATTCATTTAAGTTATTCTTTAGAATTACAAAGTGATCATTGACTCCTGCACTAAAACACTGCTTCAGGAATATTGAGGACTCATTCAGTGGGATTCTTTATTATACCATTGTGAATATATCAAGACTGGGAAAATCAGCACATTCAAGACTTGAAATTAATTTGGAATAGTCTGTACTTCTAGACTTGTGATAGAACATGTATGATTATTTGGTATTTAATTCACAATACTGCAAGTTCCTCTTAAATTTTCAGTTTGTATTCTTGGGAATTAATTTGTTGATTTTATTAAACTTGTTGATTTTTCTTCTATCAGTTACATAGTTTAAGACCATGGAGTCATAACATTTGATAAACCAGATTAAGGAATAAAAAAAACAATAAGTAGTACATTAAAACTTAACTTTTTTTGATAATTGATAGCTGTCATTAGTCTGTTAGGTTATCAGTTCATCAGCAGCTGTGTCATACATAATTTCTGTTTTTTTATTATGTTATTTTTAGTGTCCAACTTGGCAGCAAAACAAACCAATATACATCACTGAATGAGAAACAAATCAAAGTAGTCTGGAAATCATACCACATTGTAGAGATAACTGTGCCAAACATATTGTATTATTTTTGCAGATGTTGCTAACTTGTTTGCATGATTTGGTAAACACAAAACTTTTTTAGATTAAGTAAAGAGATGTAGCTAATCTGAAATTGGTAGCGAACTCCTATTCATGAGATGTTTACATAACTAATTTTTCTCTAAGGTAGTTAAACAGGCACTTACCTGGACACTCTTTATATTGATAACCTAATTTGCATATGAAACGGCAGCCACATACTATAATAAAGGCCTTGTGAATTTGTATGGTATATATTTACCATTTGTGCCAGTGGCCCTAAGTCTGAAGTGCTCACCATTACAGATCATTGCCATCTCACCTGTCTGCATGGGTTCGAGTCTCGGGCTTGGCCAGTGTGGGTATGTGAGAAAGCTTGTTTGTAGCTTCCCCTAGGTTGGTGGTTCCTTCCAGGGTTTTCCCAGGTTCTTCCTCCATCATTTATATTGGCTGCCATGTATAGCCTATCTTGTACTGAAAAATGGCATTAAGCCCTATAACAACAACAACAACCATTTGTGCCATTATTACTCAGATGATGAGTGCCAGATAATAAAAGGAGATGGAGAAAAGAATGAAAAAAGAACAAGTGGTGATAGACTAGTTCATGGTCTAACAATTTTACAAATGTGATGGTAGCCCACCAGGCTACTAGTAAGAATAAGGGCATTGTACCCTAGCTTAAATTGAGTATCCCAAAGGAGAGTTTTGAATATGGTGTACTTCACATCACAACTCTCCATTTGACTTATGTATCATATTAAATTATTATGTTGTGTCAAGTTCTTTTGGTAGGTATGCTTTTAATTTTTTTTTTTAAATTCACATTATCATTTAGTAGCCCACTGGACTGTTGGACTTCAACATATTGTGTTCAGGAACAATGTGGCAGGGCCTAGGCATTGTTTGCGGGTTTTAGCAGACCCTGGAATTATTTTAGTAGACTCCTTTGATTGCTGCTTAAGGTTTCCAAAGAGATCGACTTTGATTAGTTTATTTATACTAGTTTTGCAACATATATTAATGATATGAAAGGTCCTGTTTTGCTCAAAAAATAAACATTTCTCCCATGCAAGTTTTAGATTTTCAAGGTTTTTACTTGTGACAAAAAACTCACCAAGGTTGTTTAAACCCTGGCAACACACATATACTCAAGAATACACAAATCCCACTGGTTATTGCACATTATTACATTAAATTTACTGATGGACAGGTTGTAAATTGTAAACATGTTTATGTTTCAAGGGTTCAAGGTCAGTCTTGTTTACAGTTAGACTAGGTTTTTCCATTGTAAACCTCCACATTCTATTATATTATTGTTATTATTATTATAAATAGGGATTTGATAAATAATTCATTCCTGTTTTAGATCAGCCTGTCAGATACAATTTGAGAGGAATTATTTATTCAAAATATTCATTGGAATTACTATGTGCTCGTTGAATAAATGAATACATTACTTTCTGTTTTTGTGAACTGAAAGACATTATAAATTGAATCATTCAGCTGAGATTTAATTTACAATACTGTATCTCTTAAATTTTCACTTTATATGGAAAAAGTTGTTGTTTTTACTTAAAACTGTTGGTTTCATTTTCTTTCTGTTAAATAAATTAAGACCAGGAGCTTATTAGTATATGCATCGATCATCCTCATGACTGTTCAGGCATCACTGGGACTGTTTTCTTCAGGATGTACCATTGCACCAGTGACCTATTAGCACCAAAAATTGATGAGTTCGGTTAAAATCATAAATTAAGGTAAATATTCATGATTGTACTCAAGTAACAAGCACTCTATGAATTTATAGTAAATGATGAAATTGTAGGAATGGCATGCTGGAAGTGAGAAGTTCCTAAAAAGTTTACCCATTTTACTAGTGTCCTTTCTCATACAAAGCAGTAGAAAGCCTGGATTGTTTGAGAAACTGGACTTGAAAACACAAAAGCATAGCATTTCCATTGGAGACTAAAAGCTAGGCCATAAATACCTAAATTTAGGTCTAGTTGCATGAATGCTTACATTAAGATCTGCAACAGTGCACATGAAATGGACTTAATGGCAAAAAAAAATTGTTTGACATGGGGTGCAAATAAAATAGGTCAGAGTTAGGGATGTGTAGAATTCTTCTCAAATGATGAATGCTTGAACTTATTAAATTCTGTGATTCACGACAGTACATACAGGACTTAAAAAATTGGAGCCAACTGAAAAACTTAATTTGTCACTCAAGCACAGAAGTAGGCCACAGTATACATTTGGTCTGTTGGCAGGGACAACTCATACTGTATGTCTACCAACGTACAATCATGGTCAGTTCATATACAGATAGTATGCAAAAAATGGAGCTAGGCAGAAACTTAGGGCTGACAGAGAAGCACAAGAAATTGACCAGTGACCTGATTTGCTCAGGTATACATGTTCATGCAAGTCTGATAATGTTTAAAAAAAATTGAGCTATACATAAACTTGAAAGGATGTGTAAAAGTTACGTCGCAGTGACCCTCTTTGTGTTGTATATAAACCTTTTAAATTTCATTCTTGCAGTTTTCCATTTACACACAATTCTTTCCTTTTTCCTCATAACTAAATGAGACATTTGATTTTAGCAACAAAAAACCCCCCCAGCATTTTTGCCAAGCCATATAGATTTAGGCTCAGAATAATGACATCGTGGGTGCCATTGATAGATCATCAGACTCGTAATCAAGGTACACAGGTTCGATACCATACTAGCCCGAGTCTGCAACCTTGGTGTGTCCTTGAAGAAGGCACTTATGTCATTTCTTCTGCATGATATAGCCAATAATATATTAAAAGTGCAGCTAAAACCTACAAAACAAAATTCTCTGAACAGAGACAAAGTGATATGAGAAGTCATGAAAAGTTGTCAGAACTTCATAAATCCACTGCCAGATACCCCAGAGAGGCTCAGATTCAGCTTGGGCGAGATCAAATCTGCAAGGTACATGTCCAGGGGCAACTTTGAAAAAAAAAAGGGGGGGGGGGCATGTTTAGTTACTTATGCTCCATGTTCTGCACATTTTTTTTATCGCCAAAGTACATATATCAGCAGCTTTACCCTTTGCTTTTGTACTGCATTCTTCAGTTACCTGCAGTTTCTTTCAACTATTGATTCTTTATTTTACCTCATATACTGTCAAAGTCTGTAACAGTTAGCCACCTGGGAATCTTACTGTTTGGAAAATAATTAAATGGATAAAAATAAGTGTTCTCATATCATTCTCAAAAGTCGGCTCATCAGAGATTGTTTGAATGCATGTTCCCAATTGCAAGATGAAAATTGGATGAGGTGGCAGCCTCGTTTTCTTACTGGATGGATATTTAATGCAACATGATCAATCAATTTTTAAGTCGAGACATAGATAAAAATAATACAATGAAACATGTTAAAATTAAGTGACACATTTTCTTCGCTGTTTAACATTTCATTTTATTTTCTTTGTGCCTAAATTTCTCCTGTTAAAAAATCTAGCCATTTTCAACACCCTTACCTGCCTGTTCATTTAGCTATTTGTACACATGTACAAAGTTAATTACTATGCACATTTCCTTTTATGACATTGTTTCCCACATAAAGTCCAAGTTAGAGATTTGAGATTTGATGTGTGTATGTGATTTACTTCTTTAATAGAGCTTTAAAAATCTTAGTCATGTCGCTATGATGTCTGCAGTGTGGCAGTTTATAGTGGTATCTAGCACTGGAGCATCATGCATCAGACATATGGCCTCATGTCCCACCCAATCCCATTATCCTGGTGCCAATCCTACCAGTCCGACCCCTATCCTCTTAATGCTGAGTACCAAGCAAGACAGCTACCTGTACCATTTTTACAAGTCTTTGGTATGGCTCAGCCAGGGTTCGATTTGATTTGAAGTATTACACCAGTAGTGACTTTCATATGCAAAAGAGTAATGTATATATTCACTTATAAGTTGAATTGCAAGCAACAAAGAACCTGATTGATTGTTGGATAATGTGTGGGTAAATCAGGGTCTGTGTTGTCTGACAAACCATATGTGCAAGGACCTAGTTTGCCATTGCATTATCCAGTGGTAGATGTTGGTCTGTGAAATTCGCAATTGGACTCAAAAGTATATATATATATATATATATACACACACTAACTCAGTTTTACAAAAGCTATACAGATCTACTGTGTGCTTGAACAAACTTAACCTTATTTCTCAAGCTGTACCAAAGATATGGAAATGTCACATATTTAGTGATTATTGGCACCCATTAGGCATATAGATTTATAGATGGATAAATAAATATATAAAGTAATAGACTGGTGGATATAGACAGAGATGTGATTAAAATTAAATTAAGAAAAAAAATACTTTTAAAACATCAATTAAGATTTTATTTTAAGTGGGGTTTTCTTTTACAAAATCACAGAACTAGGAAAGTCAAAATAGTGGCTGCAATTTTTGCACATTCAGCACATTTTCCCAGCTTGGTGCTCTAACCAGTTATATGACTTGAATAATTTACTAGCAGTTATTAAACTTGCTGCTGTGAAGCCCTAGGATCAATCTCTGAAATAAACAAAAAAGAAAATAGCATTAATAGACATTGTGATTATGTATATGTACAAGTTAATATCAATAAATTAACAATTTATGTATAATAAATTTAAATTTTTCAAATACATTTACCTATAGAACTCGAGCAGTAACTCTTCTTTTAGAACAATTAAATGCTTTAAAGAGTCCCATTCTTGGATCAGTTATAGACTTAAGATAGACCACTTATTTTCAAGGTCACAAAATGTGGATTCCAAAGAATGTATATTTTTCCTCACGTGAACTGTGCTATGATGACACAGATTTCTACTTATGCAGATGAGACCAACACCTTTAGCATACAGTGCGAAATTTTCAAACAAATATCCCAAAAGTTAGAATACAGCAACCGATGTGGAAGAAATGGGACTTTAAACACCATTAGGATGGCAATAAAACATTATTGACAATGGTGCCAGCTTTCTGCTTACGCTGGCAGTCAAAAATCTATATAATATCTTTGACGTAATATTATCCCTGATTACAACAACTGATGTGGAAGACAGATGACCTTCAAGAACTCAAACATGGCACCTTAACATTCTTGACAAGGATGTCACCAGCTGTCAACATTGATGCAGGTTAAACTGGAACTTCTAGCTTATACGGAAAAAATGGATATATTTTCTCAGAGTATCAATGTATTGCAGCAATGATGAAAACAATTTTCACAAATGTGTGCACTACCTTGCTGGCACCAATTATGCATAGATTCACCCTTGAAAAGTGATACCTATGAGAACAGTACATATGCATGACAACAACACCAGGTTTCTTTCTCTGTTTTCATGCTATTCAACAAAATGCATAATAGATAATAGCAAAATACACACATGCAAGAAGATACAATGTCTATGGGGAGAAAATACAAAAGCATAACAGAAATTCACTTTTATTTATTAAAAATAAATATTGATAATACCAATTCACCTTGTTTTCTCCAGGCTGCATGGTTGCATGAATCCCCCAATCCCACTTCAATGAATAAAAATTGAGCAAGCCGATGAAAATTGTGCACAATAAATTTTCTGTCTGCATAACAAAACCATAACATTTATGGACATTAACAAATCTCTCTTTCTGATCAACAAAATGATCAACTTCAACATAATACTGTTGCTTTTACTACGTAAATGTTTTCATTTGAGAAGTCAGATGCTTTCATTGATTACCTAATTATCAAAAGCATTTATTCGACTGCGCATGGCGAGTTTTTGGGTGAAACAATCAGCCTATTCCACATATCATATACATTATAAATAATGAGGCAAATGACTCGTAATATTCAGGGTCTTTGAAGATTAAAAGTTACTGTTATAATGTAAATATCAGTTTTGAATAGATTTTCCACGTTTACTATACTGATGCACCAAAACAGAACAACGATTATGAATCATTTCACCCCTAGTCATAGCTATTCAGTATTTTGTGAGAATGTCTACCTGCAGTTCCAATGCATATAATGAAGTACGACTGTCATAATACACAATCATTGCTGCCTTGCTGACAATGCAGATAAACAACTGTAAGTTGAACTTAATAACTGATTGTTACTTATTACATGCATGTTTGTTGGAACATACTCTATGGGGTCTATTCTGTGCTGATATAAAAATTGCCAAATACTCCTTTTAAAAACTGAAAAACACACCCTCAACAAAAATGCAAGAGGGGAAACTCATCTGGGTTGAAATCCTGGAGGAATCAGAGGTATTAACAGATATGGTAATATAGCGAGATCTGACTTTTAAATACCACTAATTTTGGAACACAAGAGTTCCTTTGTCATAAAACTTGACTCAACTCCAAACTGTACTCAAAATCATTTTGATCAATGAAAATACCGCACTGTAAAATTCACAAGTTTGGAGTAACATTTATTACTTGAAATGCTGAGTAAAGTTTTATGTTGGAAGGGCCAGGCCATTTAAGATAGATTCATCATACAGGGCATGCATTAGATATTGCATAATTAAATGACCTCTGTTAAAATGTATTTCCTAGTTAATGACTGTCTTGTTTGGAAATTCAGAAGTAGCTGCATATAAACTGATATTTAACCAGTAACGATAGCCTGATATTGAGGACCCCTCCAAATCTACATCTGGCCCTTCTCACACTCTAAGTGATAGGCGTCAGATGTCAGGCTTGTCAACAACATAAAAAGCATAATCTAATTTGCATGAAAGAAACCTTAAGGCTGCAGATACAATGTGGCATTGTTACTTTGAAGTTCATGCAAGACATCTGTAAATTATTCATACTCTACTGGTGCACCACTTTTAGGTCCTGCCACATTATGAAGATCACCTGTTCAATTTATCAACAAAACTATAAACTTTGTATAAAGCGAAGCACATAACCTATGAATGAGAAATGATATAATTTGCGCCAACTTGTACAGCATGAATAACAATAAGCTGTTACTTGCTAATGCCAACTTGGTAATGCATTGCTTGTTAAATATATCAAGCAGTACCTATGTGATTGTTTGACAGATAAGCTCAGCAAGGTTATTGTAAGTAGCTACTTATAAAAGCCCCCCCCCCATGTTTATCTCCCAAAAGGAACTGAGATCATTACATTACATTGGCATCCATTTAGTTCAAAGATTTGGTTGAACATTGATTTTATTAATAAGGAGTGAGTGTTTTCTTTCAGTGTAAGACATCCACAGTACTATCACACTAACTTATGAAACTTGATGTAGTTGGAGGCTGCACAAGCAGAGTTGTATGCCATAATTTTTCAGAAGTACCACCTAAGCAGAAATTGTAAAATTACTGGAAATCTTGTTAGTTGTGAGCCCATCTTCAGCAGAATGTGAAGGTTCAGTCTTGTAAACAGTATCATAAATATAAGAGATCAAGCATTTCATTTTTCTGGAGGGGTTGGGTGTGTTGACATAATAGTAAAAACATATCGCCTTGTTGGTCAAGCCCATTTTAAGTTCAGGCAAGTAATTTTTTTTTTTTAAAAATGCCACTTGCCCTGGGCTTGTGTCTGAAAAATATTGCTTTGCTCTGCACTGAATAAAGCATGATAAGCATCTGATGCTAATGAACATCAACCCTACTGATCTCATGAGCAAGGTCAACTGGACAATGGTTGACATTAAGGCCTCTAGGAAAACATTGCTTTACCGGAAATATTTTAAAAGGCAAATTAATACACAAGTCAATTGCTCTGGGCCCATGTCTGAAATTTATTTCTTTGAGCACCTACTAGAAATGAGTTCATGAAATTAATGCAAACTTTACCAAGGTATGTTGGACAGATAAATGGATGGATAGAAAAGGCTAAAAATAGTATGCCTCTATCACTGCCATAGTATGACATGAAAACAAAAGTGCAAATAACCACCAGGAATTTCATGTTCCATAGTGATCTAGACACATTTTTTGCATCCTTAAATATAAGATCCCTCGCACAAACTACAACTTAAAAGATCATAGTTTCAAAAGGAAGTTTGTTTTCTGTAAGATACTGATGATTAAAACCTAAGGTGTGAAAAAAGAAAAGATGTCTGTTGAACTCTATAATGTTATTCCAATACACTTTCAATTCACTTTCACTGGGGTGTGGTGGGGGTGGTATCAATCTTCATGCACCACACTGTTACTACAAATCAGTAAATGAAAATACTAAAGAAAAAATGCTGTGATTATATGCAAACATTCAAACAACACCAAAGGGATGGATTTGCAGTACCTGTTTCAAAAATAGCAATCAAAAACATGACCATTATTGCCAGTCAAAAAGATTGTACTTATTTATTTATAACTTGTCTGAGATATCAACTAATGCAGGCCCTTAAAAATGTAAAAAAGTAAGGAAAGCCTTCATACTATTGCCTCCATTGAAAAGCATATGGAAAAAGCATCACAACAGTATACTGTTAATGCATTTTAAATGCTGGTAAATTATCTTTACATGACTTGTAGCATTTGTATAATATGCAGCAACAAAACTGAACAAGCCAATTCATAAAGAAAGTGCATACAATTCAAATTTTGTGTTCTACCTGCAATTAGTATATATAACCTCAAAATCATGCTTCCTTACCTAATTTTCCACCTTTAATGGAAAAACATATTAGTTCAATAATGGTATTTGTTTCTGGCATTAATCCCTTGAACCTTACATATTCAAAACAAGAAATATTCTTAGCTGATTTTTCGGACACATAATGTTCGTATGTATTGATTTTCACCTAAGGAAATTGTTTGATGTTTGCAATCAGATAATGAATTTTAAATTTTCTGCAGAGTCCAAATGCATTGTCTAGTTGACTTGGTTACCATCTATTGTTATGAATTTTGACCATCGATGTTCTCCCCTGCTAGATAGTGACTTGCAGTCATACAGTGTGTATTGGCAGCCAATGCAATCTTCCCATAGCCTATTATTAGCATTACTTAAAGAGTATTTTATACCGAGTGATTTTGTGAGCATACCTATTAACTTGCCTTATTTGTCGATGTTTAAATTACAGTGCAAGTTTCATTTTTGAGAATTTGATTACACATGCCTTTTAAATAGTGACTATACACTTTATTCTGCACCACGTCAATCAATATTCTTTGGAAGATCATTATATAAAACACCCAAAGAAATACATACCAAAGAATGAGTGTTAAAGAATGTAGACATTTTGACACAAGGCCAACCTTAAGGTGTGATCCACTGTAAACCAGATTGAAATCACACTGATAGCGACATTTATTGGAAGAAAAAAATCGACTACTCCATGCACTGGTATTGATTTGACCCAACATCTGCTTTTCTTGACTGAATTTAATGCCAGGCTGCCACTGCAAAAACCCACAGTGATCATTAAGTTTTGTGACAACAGGTACAGTACTGATTACTCAACAATCAGTAATGAACTTTGGTAAATTACCTTAGTGCTAAATTTTATGAACAACAATTACTTGACATCAGTAATGGTGCCTATATGACTTGTTTTGAGAAGCTTGTTCTGTTTATGAGAGAGACAAATATGTTTGTAATCTTGAGAAACATTATGTTCTTAATGTTACAGTCATTGCACATGTCAAAAACTATTTAATTTGATTCTGTTTTTTAGGTGGAAAGAATGCAAAATTGAGAGAGAACATAATTCTCTCTCTCTCTCAATCTCTCTCTTTGAATGATCTTCTCAACTCTCACAGACATGATAAATTAGGGATATCAGCAGATGTCCGCAGAAGATCACATGCTATAAACAACCACAGCAGCGATACAATAAATAAGTTATGTTTATTGGTTATTGGGACATGTTTGATTGCTAGTTACGAGCTTCAGTGAAGAACATCAGCCACATTCCAAAACAATACATGGCAAGTCAGATGATGCCATCAAAATCCATAGGAAAGGCTATATTAATGCCTTTAGCAGGGCTCTTAATCATGTCGTTTACAATGGGCTCTTCCAGCCATTTTTGTACAATGTAAGTCAAGTAAGTTTTACAAATCTTTTGTTTTTAAAAATAATTTGGACCTCTTGTACAGAAAACCACAGAGCAAGTTTGCATCCATGTCAAGAAATTTGATGTCCTAAAAGAAGTGACTCCCAATACAAAGTTCTGAATTCAATATTCAATCTTTCAACAATTTTCATCATATTCCTTTATTTATTGTCTGAATTTCATGTGCATCTTTATTGTTTTGAGCATGTATTTTTATACTTCCAATGCAAAGGTGATGATTCTTAATATTTTTTTATACCTACTGATGTGAAAATTAAAACACTTTGGCACCAGTGTTATTTTTGTTTAGACCCAAAAGCTCAATCAGGAGTCCCGGTACTATTAATATAGAACTTTCATCAATTATTTTTAGTACAGTATTTTCAGATTCAGGGACTCTCCCGGAGGGAGGGATTGGGTACCCAAGGAGAAAACTTAACTACAAATATTTGTCATTCCCCAGATTTTTCTGTTGCAGTCATATATGCAACCTGGAAAATAACTTTTGGGAAGATGAGATGGATGTAACATTCATCAGCAATTTACTATTGCTATGGCATTTTCAAAAAATAAATTTTATAAGAAAATGTTGCTTAACATATACATATGGACAGATTGATAAATTCATAATGCAATTCTTTGAGTCATTTTGTAATTGAAAAAAAAAATTAAACAGATTCTTCTGGCCTGCACAATGAAAAGATAGTATTTTAGTATCAATTATTTTTAAGATAATTCAATTCTTAAACTTCCCCGTAAAACAAATAAACAAAAAATGGATATAATGCATGAGTGAGACCTTTAGTGAAGAAAATTAAAGATTTAGATGAAAGAAATATTAACAAAGAAATCTAAAAGCAGATTTGTAACATTTCTAGCAATATGCACTGAAATGAACATCTTTTTTCCTCCAAAAACTGTATTTTCTCCATGATGCAAGATTATACAACTCTATTCCTAGCCACTAATCATAAATTCATATACACAAAATACTCTATGAAAATTTGAATCTTAAAGATTGCTTCAGAACTTCATTACTAAAGCATCAAATGGTAACCTCACAAACAAGTAATGTTCCCCAAAAAGTTTCTTTGATAAATTCATTAAACTTTCTAAAGTTTTAGTCTGAAAATTTCATGAAAGATACTGAATTTGGTTTCTGAAATTAAAAGCATGGCATTTCACTTCTTTCAATGTTTTTCACATTGTATGACTGACAGTAAATCATAATACAGTCAATGTTTGATGCAATCTGAAGTTACAAAATTGGCACAGAAGCTTAGGGGTCAACCTACATGAAAATTTTAGTGACCATTCTAAAAATTTTTTAAAATTAAATTTTAATAATGTGGTTGCCCTAGACACTGAAAGCAGAAGTCAATTGAATAAAGAATTAACTGTAAAAGATGACCAAAAAATGATGGTTTTATTAACGGCAAATTAAAGAGTAATTATCAATAGGCATCATGTAAATTCTAATAGTATATGGACGGAACTATCAAAAAATAAAATTTGCTTCAACATAAGGTCAACCATAAAAATACACATTTGGAATTATCTAAACCATCGCACCACATACTGATAAAGGGCATTAAACCTCATTTTCTTCAGATGATAGTTTACATCAAGGAGGCCAATAACTTAAATCAATAAAGCAGATAGTTTACATTAATGAGACATATAGTTTACATTAATGAGACATATAGTTTACATTAATAAACATATAGTTTACATCAATGAGGCAGATAGTTTACATCAATGAGGCCAATAGTTAACATCAATAAGGCCTTTGCCATATCTGTGTTCTTTTTACTGCTTACTAAATTTTCCAAATTCATGTCCATGTATGCATATTTTTTCCAGATCAATACCATATTTGCTGCTTGTATTATACTGGTCACTTGCTGCCTGTAAGCCAGACTTATCCATGATTGTATTATACTGGTCACTTGCTGCCTGAAGGCCAGACTAGTCCAGGGTCCATGCTGGACTCAAATATTTGGGCAAAATGACATTCTCAAGCTAAAGCATCAGAGATTTACAAATCCACTTGCCTGACTACCAGTACAAGCTCAAATTTGACTTGGGCAAGCCCAAGTTTCCAAGTTACCTGCCCATGGTGCAAGTAAAAATAATTGAGAGAGAGAAGGGAAGAAGGGACTTGTGTTCCATTTTTAATGCTTTATGGAAGTTTTATACCCTGTAATCCTGCCACAGTGCATATACCAGCACATTTTTTTAAAGTGTTTATATGCACTCCATTTTCTTGTAAATTCTTAACTGGCTACAGAAACTATCAATCGTTGTCATTTCTACTTGTAGTTAATGTCATGGTCAGTCTAACATTTTCTTGCGCATATGTGATCATATGAATAATTACTACTTAAAACAAGCTTAGACAAATAAGAATTAAAAATATTAATAATTTAACTTTTTGGTTACATTTTAACTGTTATATTTTAAATAACCAGGATTCACCAACTTTCAGATCATAATCTATCCTCTGGGCAGTTTGTAAGCTTGCTTACTTGAAACAATTGACCTGTCAAAGTTGTTTTGATGCATGTCACCGATTTAAGGCAAGTAGGTGTTAATTGTTAACAATATAACTCCTGAGATTTCTTTAACAGATATGTTTGGAAATTAAAAACACTCACCTGAAACAATGCACCACCAGGACTTTATTAAAAGCATAACCGACATACCAAAAATGTAGCACGCACAAGGGGTGATAATGATATATGGTTTACGTGATAATTACAGGAGACTGATGCACACCTAATGCTTGGCAAACATATAAATGGACAAAAATGTGGTCTCAATCTCAAAAGTCGACGTGTCAAAAATTTTGATGCATATCACTGATTTCAAGGTCATAATTGTCACTTAAATGGATAAATTAAGAGTTCAGTTGTAGGTATAAATACAGCATTGGAAACAGTCAAGCTTTCATTATTGCTGATGTAGTTGATGATTCTGCCATCTTATCAAGGCAGAATAGGAATCTTCTTGAACATTCTAGCTTTAATACAAGGATTTACAAATTTTATAAATGTCAACTTGTCCAGGGCAAGATGACTGGAAAATTTAATGGTGTTTGCTCTTTCCAACTATATCTACCTTCTAACCCTTTCTCATCTACATTTTCATCCACACATTTATTTTTTTCGTTAACTTTGGTTGTTGGAATATGGTTTTAAGGTGCAAAAATAAGATAAAATGAAAAACAAGTTAAAATTAACATAATGTAATTTCCTTAAAATATCCCAAATCTTTTTATTCATGTTGGGATATTATGTTTTGGGCAAGCTCAAATTTCCCAAGGGCAAGTTTGATTTTCCAGAACATGACAAAGTTTGCCAAAATTAGGAAGTGAGTCTAGGAAAAAAGTTCAAATTGTAACTATGTCAGATAATTCAACTAATGATGAAATGCTATTATAATATTATAAAAAATATTAGAAGTATTCTTATTTTGCTTCACTGCAAGTTTCTTTGCAGAATCCACTTTTCATAAGTTTAAGGGATGAAACATTGGATAAAATGATTGTGTTTTTACCAGTGATGAATTAGGATATGTCTACTGATTCAGCTGTCTCACAATACAAATGGGACTATGTTATCAATTAAACTACATCTGACAAATGTTTCTAGTATAAAACTTGTACCATATATACTCGCGTATAAGCCGAGCCCCCAACTTGAAGAGGTAAAAATAGGAAAAACTGCATGACCCGCGCATAAGCCGACCCATAAGTTCACGACTACATCACAAAATGCACAAAGTGAGTTCTAAATACCGGTACATTTATTTAGGTAAATCACATTACTAAAATAAATATTATCTTCAAACTTAATGAAAATGAAAGTAAGAAATCTAATTTATATGTTGAAATAAAAACAATTTATCTTCAATGTTAAATAATAATTGAAATAATAACATCCTCATACTAAAATCCTGAATTATAAAAGTTTTATCAATTCAGAATCCTTCAAAATCTGGCTCAGTATCGGAATTGCCAAACAGTTCATAAAACTCGGCTTTTGTTATGGGCGTGCCGTCATTGTATACGTCCTCATTGTCATCCGATAGTGTGTCGTTCTGCTTCTCATTCACACAAAATTCACATACTGCAGCACAGTTGTTATTTGCTTCTGCATATTCAATAACTTTAAGTTTTAATGCTGCATCATAAGCAGAACGCTTTCTTTTCAAATACTATTCATTTTATCTGATTGAATATAAACTTCAGGAAAGATTAAACTGAAATAATTTTTGATTGTGGTAGTATCCTATTTATACCTTATCCTGTAATTTTTCCCATGGGTGGTTGGTTATCAATTTGTGTCGGATAATTATTGATCATTGTTTGTTTTTTTATCGGTTTTTTTTAACTGCCAGTAGCATGATTCAGTTGACCAAAACATGATTGGTTTTCAGCGTGGACATTGTTCAAGTATTGTGACAGTTATAACTTTGTGCAGAAACCATGTCCACTACCTTATCTTATTAAACAATACATCTTAGAGTCGGTATGTATTAGTAAATTCAGTGGCATTGTGCTACAAAATCCCTGAGGCATTTACCACAGATTAAGCGTACCGGTAGTTATTGTACAACACTCTACAACTAACAAACCACTTTGCTATACAAACTACTGAACAACAGTAGAAGATAAACTGTGGCTGCCTTTTACTTCTAAAACACCTGTCAAAGAAATCCCTCAAATTATATTTTTAACAATTAATCACGCTGACTCGTATATGCTACTTGCCTGTTATTTACCCTTCCTAGGCACGTGTGCAACAAACCCCTATGGAGCCTCTCGCTATGGTTGCTGTAAGACTATCGTACATGAACATGACTCTCCACACCAAAATGGTTGTGTCGTAAATACCTTCAGTATCGTAATTCTTAAATCTTTTTATTTACCGGAGTTTCTTTTCATATAACACTGAAATAAGCTAGCGTGCTTTTGTACAGTACCGCAGAGTTTAATGATTATTGATTAATTGAGGGTTAAATACTTCATTGAGAGATTACTAATATGGCGGTTCTTTTGGAAAATACACGTACCACCATGGCTCAAATAACATGTATGGCTGCATTTTCTGGTGGATGGACATCTGTCAAATAGACGTCCAGTATGGTAATACATGTTTTTCATTCCTTATCCTACCAGTAAAGTTAGAAAAAATACTTGTTTCACTTCAAGACAGTACATATCACATGAACCATGTGGCATCATTAGGCATGAGATCTCATCTTCGGCAATCGACAGTAACAATAAATACAGGTAATTGAGAAGAAAAGCTCTAAAATTTTCAGACTTAGACCTTGGCCCGCAGATAAGCCGACCCCCCTTCTTCAAGGCTTTATTTTTTTCCTAAATTCTTTGGCTTATACGCGAGTATATATGGTAATTAGAATGTGTTGATGTAATTTTTTTACTTGAAACATCATGAGCCCGAAGTTTGCCCCCATTTGACAATTTTCACTTATCAATTTCTAATTTTTAGTCACATGTGTGAACATTTTAGTTGCAATTTGGAGCGTTGCATTATCTTGTATTCCTAAATGGTGGATGGTAGTGTAATGTGATGTTATGCCTGATTGTAACCATAATGAGAGGCTCCATGATCAGAATTATCTTAGATTCCATGAAAAATTCCAGTCTTTCATTACTTCAGCAATATTCATTTTCATTCATTTTTTTTTTTTGTCCACATACTTATTGGTTTTCCATTTTCCCACTTTGTTGGTTTGATAAAGGATTCATCTCTCCTCATTGCTTCAACCCGAAAGTCTGCCTTCAGTACTTGTCGTACTACACGAGCACACACTTGGGAGTATCTGATATAACTGGAAGTAAAGAAAAAGGATACAGATGCAAAGACAAGGACTTAAGGAAGGCACTTCAGATTTGAGTAGTTAGCCATAAAATGAAATTTGGGTCCCAGGTATATGTATGTTTAAACTGAACAGTTTTGAGAAAGTTACTGCAGAAAAGCAAGTCAAACAGATGACTCAAAATACATTTTAATAAACACAACTTTTACAAACTTTCCTTACATGTTCTAGTGTCTGTTGACTAGAAAGTATATGCATACAAAATTAGGTTTGGTCAGTTAACAAAAATGATTTTGGTTCTTTATTAAATGCTGAAACTGTGAAGGAGGGGTCTGAGGGGCCTCCCCTAGCGGTGTCTTGCTGAAACTGTGAAGGAGGGGTCTGAGCGGCCTCCCCTAGCGGTGTCTCAAGAGTCAGTGCCATTGATCAATGAGTCCACTGAGCCAATAAATCATTATACACTCTGACAGCAAACAAAGCTTCTCCAGGTGGCCCTTATTATCAAAATAGTTTGCAAAGTCCTTACTTGATTCAAACAAACAAACAAAATTCATTTGAAAAATAACAAACTTACTCAACATTAAACAACACTGGAAGAATTTCACAATGTTCATTGTCACATCTTGTCAACCAATTACATTCCCATCGACTTTGTTTTCAAGCCACTCCCATTTCCAAACATTTTTCAAACCTTTACCCAAACTTTCTGCATCTGTGTTGCTATCGATAATTCAAGACACCATTTTTGGCAAGTGTTTTATTTCCATCAGTTTCCATTATGAAGATTCACTGCACAAGTAAAAGCTTTTGACCAATCATAATTCTCGTTAAAATGATCATCTGCTAAACAGCATGGAATGAATACCAGAGATTCTTCTAGGGTTTGTACTGGGACGTTTGGAAAATGTTGGTACAAATAAGACTTTTAATGGTACAAATGCAGATCATCCAGTATCATCAATGCATAGTTTGTCATTTGCATAAAGTAGGAAAATTTTGGTTGTAAGAAATACTTCAGAGAAATAAAAAGAATGTGTTTCTGACCTGGCTAGAGCTACATTGATAATAGACATCACAAATCAACACAACAATGTGATAGTCATGACAATCATTGTTGACAGGTGCTTAATGCTTCATGAATCTGGCTTTCTCGAGGTGGCAACTAATTTCAACTTTTTGCTAGCAAATTGGATCAGACCCCCATACCAACTAAGTATCGAAATATCTAAAATGGCATGGGATGGGTTTGAGGAAACTCAAACCACGTAATCCTGCTCCACTATCATTACTGTTAATTTCCAATTTAATCCACACACAATTAACTACTTATAAGGTAATAGTTAAGGTGTTTACATGTACCACATAAAATGTTTAACCTGAGTGGTTTGGTTTGAGTGAAAGTGTTTAATATCAGCATGACTTACATGATCACAATTTACAGTCATCTATAAACAGAAAGCAGCAAATTCCAAACCAAGCCTGTCCATCGGCAAACAAATATGTGGCTATTTGTTTTGACCAAAACGAAATTAAGAGCTTGGATTAACATCTATGAAGAAAAAATATAGGTGCTTTAATTTTTATTTGTGCAGTAACAATCAGTTGCACACAACAGCACCAGATGAAGAATCGGCTTATCTCTTTGATGGGTTCAGGCATTGTTTTGACAGCAACTACATGTGATGAAACTAGCTCCTAGGCACTCTCGCTTGTTAAGCTGCAGCTGCAATCCAATACTATGCTTCAGTAATGTGACAACTGTGGGAACTCCAGCCCTAACTGTATATTTTCTGTTTTAGCCAACAAGGAAGGCAGAATTATATCATTTGTATATAACATTACTTCACCTCAATCTTTCAAAGAGATAAGCTAACTTTTCTTATGGTGCTTTGCTGCTGTTGTCAGTAACTGATCAAAGCCTGTAGGAATATGGGACTACAAATTGCTTGTAAAGAATAGATCTGACAGACTTTGATAACGAGACAGAACTGACCTTCAAGACTTAAAACACATTTTAAAATTTGTCAGTACACAAATACCAACAGTCACATTTTTTTTTTCAGGTACAAGGAAAATTTTACCAGTAAAAAACAGCATGTACCGGTATAACGGAATCTCTGAAATACTATTACAAGGCTCACCTTTCTTTGTAAGGTTAAATTAGTTGAACAGACTGTTACTTAAAATCTGTTTTGGAGAAGATAGAAAAATTAGATCTCCCCAATTTTAACAACTGTTCATAACAGATTTTGCACACTGTTTGCGATGATGTTAATCCTGTCATTCCAGTCACAGTTTGATATCTATGATCTACATTTATGACTCAGTTAAAACCTATGTATACTGAATCATGTAAATAAAGATACATAGAGAAATGAGAAATTAAACTTAGGGGTCTAATAGGTAAATATTTATATAATCAAAATCTAATAGGTAAATATTTATACATGTATAATCAAAATCTGCACATAATATGTATATGCTTGGTGTGACTTCAGTGAAATCCTGGAATCTATTTAGTGCAGGACCCAAACCAGCATAAATACAGTTAAAAAGTCTACAACTTGGGAATCAAGAAAATGTTCCGCCTTCGCCAGTCTAGAACTAAGATTAAAAGCTACTTCTCTTTAAGGCACAGTTTTGAATCCAGTGATTGTGACTGGGGACCTATTTGTATAGCGAACATCAGAGAATCCCCTTATGATATCACAACTAAGCATTGGCAGAGCTCTGGTTGGCAGAACCACCATGGTGATGATAGAAAATGATCTATAAATCAGCTTAAGCTATTGAATTGGCAGTGCTAATTGTATACTCCATATTGATGTAGGGCATATAATCTAGGTCATTAAGACTGTCACTTTCCTTTTATATATATATATATATATATATATATATATATATATATATACACACACTAAAACTAACATGTCTTTTAAAGTTTTGGTATAAAGCAATTTAATATACCATTGGTATACTATTGGTATATCAAATTGTGATCCACCATTGTGCAAAATATGCATAAACATTGGAACTGCATGCTGTTAATTCTAGGCCTACAGATTAATGACGCATTTCCACTCATTAATCATTAGTGAGTATAAATTGTCTGTTTTCTAAATGAATTTAACAGGATACACAATTTCATCACAGTCCTTTTTGCTTTCCATTCAAAGGGCAAGTATGTGCATTAGCATGTGATATAAATAAAATATGTATAGTATGTATGCGTATCAATGATATACCACTGGCATAAATTTTCGTCAAAAGGAAACTCTGCAGGCCTCGTTTCCTTTGAATGAAAAATTGATAAATCTTATAGTATATCACAGATACAGCATATAAATATATATATATATATATATATATATATATATATATATATATATATATATAATACATGTTAATTTTCATAAAACAAATCTGCCATGAAAGTTCATCTAAAAGATAGCATGTAATAGCTATGGACAATTATCTGTTTCTCATCATCATAAAACCATTATGCAGAATAAAGAGAAGGCGATGCAAGTCGTTGCCAGGTTTTATCATTGAACTTTACATTTCCTTTGTTTATAAAAGATTATACACATAAACAGCTGAAGATTGAATTATTTGATGTTGTTTTACTCATTATCAATGACAAAACAATATAACTTATCGTGGTTCCATCGTGGAAACCTTTTTTTTAAATGTGGGTGGATATATTGCCTTTGCAGTGCTTTAATTTAATGTCTTTGTATAAAGACCTAGCGTGATGAATGATTATTGCAATAAATTTCACTGTTAAAGTGATATATATATATATAATAATGAGAACTTTGTATAGCACCTAATCTTTAGAAGCTCTAAGCGCTTTACAACATTTGACAACACTTAAAAAACATATATAATGATACGATTACAAAAATAAAAACAAACACCACAAAATTAGAAAACAGAAAACATGCTGTAAATATTTAAGGTAAGGAAACATTATTAGGTCTTTAAGTCTGTTCTTGCAGTTGAAATAGGTGAGTTTTAAGAGCGCTCTTGAATGAGATCACTGTGTCTTTGTGTCTAAGTTCGGGCAATTTGTTCCACGTTGCTGGGACCTGGTATGCAAAAGAACATTGTCCATATGATTTCATTTTCATAGTGGGAATAATGAGAATACGAGTGTCAGAAGAGGAGCATAAGCATCTTGCTGGTGTGTACACATGGGTGAGGTCAGATAGGTATGTTGGACTGGAGCCTGTCAGTGAAACGTAGCACAGAGAACAAATTTTGTGTTTAATTCTGGATCGAAAGGATAGCCAGTGTAGGGTACAGAGCAGGGGGGAGGCATGCTCTGATCGTGGTACTCTAAGGATGATCCGAGAAGCTGTGTTTTGAACTTTTTGAAGTTTCTGGAGTAGATATTGAGATGAACCAGACAGAATTGAGTTACAATAATCCAGTCTTGGAAGTATTAAGGAACACACAAGTTGTTTTAGTGGCATCAACTGAAAGATACTTGTGAATTGAGCTGATGCGTCTCAGCTCAAGATATGCAGCCTCGCATATGTTCATGACATGTTGGTGCAATGAGAGTACTGTCAAGAGCAACACCTAGGTTTCGTACTGTGTGAATTTAATGTTGGTGTTGCTGATATTTATTGTCTGAGGTAAAGGATGTGAATGAGAAAGTCTTTGTGTTGTAATCAGAATGGCTTCAGTTTTATCATCATTCATCTGCAGCTTGTTACATGTGATCCATGATTTCACATCGGAAATGCACCTCTCTTTGCCTTGGATGGTAGCTTCAACTTTAGTTGGGTGGCTAGATTTGTATATTTGGGTGGCATCAGCATACAATTGGTGAGACACTGGATGATGATCTATGACACTTGAGAGTGGCTGAGTGTACAGAATGAAGAGAACGGGTCAAGAACAGACCCCTGTGGAACACCACAACATAGATCAACTGGGCTGGAGTGTTTTCCGTTTGCGGACACAATGTGTGTGCTGTTGACCAAGTAGGACTTGAACCATAGTAAGGCTGTATCGTGAATGCCAAATACATGCTGGAGACAGTTAAGTAATATATCATGGTCTATTGTGTCAAATATATATATATATATGACTTATGGTAAACAAACATATTCAATCAAATGTGGAGTAAGCCTATGGTCTTTCTGCCAACCAGACTAGGGACACCCCCCACCCCCACCCCCAAGTGACCATGCCATAAGATGTAACAGCAATATTCACTATTGGATTTTTAGTGTTCATCTTCATCAAAATCCCTTTGCAGGTTTTAAAGAAGGTATTTGGGTGAACTGTGTGCATTTTGTCCCAGTTAACATTTGCCTATGTTCAAAACTCTGACGATTGATAGAATCTGTGGGAAAAAAATGTCCACCCTATTAAGTCTCTAACAACTTCGGGTTTCTGATACAGATTTTCGTTCTAACGCTGAAATTAGTTTAAAAGGTAACTGGGCCAAACACATATACATTTGTCCAGAATACCGTATTATGAACCTGCAAAGGAATGTCTACGAGACTGAAGAATAAAATCGAATAAAATTTTTTAAAAATAACGCCCGAGTTGAAATGCCTAAGAGAATTGAGCCTAGGGTCTCATTGGAATTACTGCTACACATCATGCATAATCCAGTGTGGGTAATCTGCAGGATATGACGAGATACATGCCTTTATGTGAAACAACAATTCCTAACGCCCGTGAGCTGTGTTACCCCTACCCCACCACCCTTTCTGCCCGCACATGACCTTGCAGGTTATCAGTAGGAATCAACGATATTATCAATGAAAGTTAAAATTTTCACTATCTGTAATCGTATACGATAAGTTATTACGTTAATCCGGCTTGTCTCCAGTAATTAGTCATTTTTGTCGTTCGTTTTACCCCTACTCGTTGATAAATAGTAGCATGTATCCCTCTCGTCGAAGGGGAAGGTCATATAAGGGCGGGTGTATGTGACGAATGGAAGTTATTGTTGGGAACGGAATAGTTAAGTTGATGGCGAATGAAAAGATTATTATTATTAGTTTAACTTTCATTGTTACTATTGTAACCTTGCTGTGAGTTAGCTGATTGACAGTGCAAAGTCAATACACACAACCGATGACAGAACTACTGATGATGATTCTGAAAGTTAATAATAATAATAATAATAATAATAATAATAATAATAATAATACTTTCTTACTTAGAGTATTGTTATATTTCAATCTTTTGGGGTTCTTAACGTTCACATTTGTTATTCTTCAACTTATTTCTCAAAGAAGATTGTATTTTCCATTTGGCAAACTGGCTTTCAAACAAACAATACCAGGTCAAGCATGAGTAGCTGTTACATTGATACTATAGAAGGAAAACTTGTACTATTGTCATTTATAATGGATCACCTGTCAAAAAAATAAAAGAAAATTTTATTTAATACTTTGTTTGGCTCTCCTCACAGCTTGTAAAAGCTTAGATATGTAGCATGGGTGCCCACACATGGGGGCAATTAACAAAGGGGGCGCCCACAAAAAGGGGCAAGGGGTACAGGCATATAGGGGTTCTTTACAAAGAAAGAAGTTTTCCAAATAATTTTGAGTATCATCATGATTGTCTTTTAGCAACTTTTGTTAACTGCATAATATGAAAGACTTGAATTTACTTTCGGGAGGGGGGGAGGGCACCAGACAGATGCCTCCCATAATTACCGAAAAAAATAAAAGGTTTTCATGTGTTGGTGTACCCCCTAAGGTTGATAGCATTGTGTGTTTAAATGAACAGAAATTTAAGCAAAAATTTATTTAAATCTGTTTTCGAAGCAGGGTAATTCTTAATATTGAGGACGCCAGGCTGGCTCCTCTATCTAAGGGTTGTACATCCGACCAGAAACTTTTGTCCGAGGTAAATTCCCTTCCCCCAATTTTCTTTTGTGATATTTGCTGTATTGTTTGTGTGCTTTAGATATTCTTGAATAGACTTGAATTTACCAGCAAATCTGTAAATGCATCTTTAATACACCCATTTTGAAGGTTTCTATTTATAAAATCATTTATTTTGCACCAATATTAAAATGGCTTCATCTAACCAATCACTCATGAATAATCATTTAACTGTTATACCCAAATTAACACAATATATTGTGTTTCGCTTGGATGTTTATCAGATTTAATAGGTTGACATTTTTCATGGCATGTGATTTTTAGAGGTACCAAGGTAAACACATCTAGTTTTCAGAATTACATGTAGGTTTACATTAAATTTTCAAGAATGGTTCAAATAATCTCTCTGGCATCTGGAGTTTGAAGATTCAAGTTTGTATAGGTTTTTACAACAAAGAATTTAGAAGAAAATATCCATTGAGAACCAAATTAATAAGTTTATAGAGGATTCTAGATTGGAGAAGGTTTTGTTCTCAAAAGTTTCACTGTAGTAGGTAATGACACAAGGACAGGAAATGTCAGCCTCAGACTTGTGTTATGTTTTCTGATTGACAGAACCTCATAAAGGGCAAATAATGTTATGAAAAGACTGGAATCTCATTAGTGCCAGCCCAATATAGATAATATCGATCTCGGCTATACGAGTCTTCTCAGGAAACAAGCTTGTTGTTATATTTATTGCACTTCCTGATTATAATCCTGTCCATGGGAACCAGTGTTCACCAATTATTGTGAGAGTGCCTTATAATGAGGTTCATGATACAGTACTCCATTATAATGCCGTCGATAGGAACCATAGTGTATGCCACATTTTAGTGAGACTGCCTTATAATGAGGTACATAATAGCAGTACTCCATCTTTATAATGCTGTTTGAGCAATAGGATATACCACCTTATAGTGAGGCTACCTTGTAATGATGTATTTGATACAGTATTCCCTCATTATAATGCTGTCCATGGGAGTTATAGAGAATACCACATTACAGTGAGACATGCCTTTGAATGAAGTACAATATAAGTGGTAGAAATTTTACTACCACTTAATGAAACGTCATCCATGATCTTGCTTGGCTTGTAACAGGACCCATGTTATAATGAAGGACCTTATATTGAGGAAATGTATTATTATTATTATTATCATCATCATTATTATTATTATTATTATTATTATTATTATTGACTACTACCTAATGATGTTCTCAACTTTTTATTGACATCGTTTGTTTTTCAGTGGGAACCCAAAACGTTACAACAGTAGAGATGTCCTTCAAATGGATTCAGGTCCGAGGGGGCCAAAAAGATCCCTTATGGCTCCAGTGGAGGAAATTGAGACTGAAGGGCAAAAGCAGCTACAGGCATTAGTACAAAAGCAGCTTAACACCAAAGTGGATTTAGCTGAGTATGTTAAAAATTAAATTACATGTAAACATGGCCAGCAGTCACCATCAGGGGCAAAATCTGTTCTTAGTTAAATGATAGATAAGACCATATATTTTTTTAAAAAACTTTTGTTTTGTTACTGTCTCCCCGACCCCATTTTGTAATCTTTTCTTTGCAAGTCATCAACATGTAATATATTATCAGATTTGATTGGTAAAGTGTAAATATTAGTATATAATAAATAATTTTATGCATTTCACTGTTGATAAACATGTATAATCTTTTTGATAAGCATAAATATCAAAACATAATAAATGTATCATCATGCATTTTACAGTCTGTACAAATATATAAAACAATTAGACGCATATGACATTAGCTGATTTTTTAAAACAGGAATGCTTATTATTTACATTTCACAGTGTTTTACACTGCTCCAGTATGACAGAAAAATTGTACATGATGTAAATTACACCCCAGTATGATAGAAAAAATGTACATGATGTAAATTACACCCCAGTATGATAGAAAAACTGTACATGATGTAAATTACACCCCAGTATGATAGAAAAAATGTACATGATGTAAATTACACCCCATTATGATAGAAAATGTACATAATGTAAATTACACCCCAGTATGATAGAAAAATGTTACATCCCAGTTGTACTTGTCAGAAAAAATACTTTCAAAATTGTCAGCTCTTCAGTCCAAAAATACAATCAGATTTCTTTATGGATTGACTTTTGTGTGACCCAGATTATTTTATTTTGCATAGTGTATGCACACTGCTGACAGAAATGTTGGTTATTTCATATTTCACAGATTGCTTAACGCATCTCTCAAGCCAAAATCTATAATAAAAATACTGCCAAAGCATGGTCTTCGTTTTAATTTAGATTGACTTAGAGTAATGTTGTTAAATAGTGCCTAGTTAACAAAGTCATTGAAGCAATATAGTAATAACATTGTCTGTTTGTCAGTTATTTCTTCTGTCCATCTCTTGATCCATCCATCCATCGACAATTTGGTGTCGGCAGTGTCACTTATCATTATTTTATAATATATATTTACAACTTTACAAAGGATATTTGAGTGTTACCAAATTTAATATGCAGCTTTATATTGTAAAAATCTCTGATTTTGATTTGCCACTTACCATATCCTTTTTAGATGCATCATGGTCCCTGTTTGCCTGTCATCAGAAAATTTGGTTTCCACAGAATAACTTTACCAAGGATAGAATGATTTCACTATGCTGATGAGCCCTCAGTTGGATTTCAATCATTCTGTGTCACTAGCTTGTACAAGTTATGGACCCTGGATTCCTGTCATCCTAACTTTTAATTTCTGTGATGTACTCTTACCAAAGATTATTGAATAATACAGTATTCAAATAAAAATTCTTTTCTTTTGTTTCTGTGTTTTAGAATCAAGAAAAAGAAGGAATTTGCTACCTCTGATGCTAAGTTTAATCCAGCCACAGAAAAATTGTCCGGGATTGTGTCCCTAAAAGACTACCAGGATCTTGAGAAGAGTGATGATTATATACAGGAACTTAGACAATGTGGCCTGACGGATGAGGAAATAATGCTAAAGTTAGAGAACCAAAATGACTACAATATGCTAAAGGTGAATTGCTCATTCACTTTGAATAGAGTAAGCTAGAATCATTATGCTTTAAAATGTGTGCATTTACAGATTAACTAGAAAAATCTGACAAGTTTGTTCTTGTATATCATTTGGATTTTCAAGAAACAACACATGGATATTTAAATCTTTCCCTTGTAGTTTATTAAAACTTTTGGGTCAGTAAATAAAGTTTTACTTTCTTGAGAAATACAAAAGTTATTCTAGGCAAACATGCAAATCAATTTTCAGTACTGATGTGATAAAACTGGCAAATTTTGGAACATTGTATTTTTGTGGCATTACTGATAGACCATAATTATATTATGCACTGGAATTTTATTGGCTTTAACTTGCTGCTTCAAACACTTGCAGTCACTCCAATTGCCTTTTAAGTCCCAACCGATTCTTCATATATTTTATCTTTAAAAAAAATCTCCAGATAGTTCAGAGAGTTCTTTTATTTTCACTCTTGAACTTAACCTGTGATCCCAGATTGAATAATTAATGGGATTTGCTCAGCCTCGAATAGTCTGAAGTAGAGTTACAATAGAAATTAGTATAGGTGTAGGTGAAATGTCAGCCTCATTGAATCATAAAATGTTTAAGTTGTAATAGCAATAAAATTATACTTAGCGTAACAAAAACATGGACTAGTCAACTGTATATATATAGGTCATATTCAGCAAAATTTCATTAGACAAAGACATCATTAAGCTGAAATTTGGTTGAGACTGAATGTCAGTGAATCTGGTTTATAATTTCAATAACGGTAACTTAGTAAACCAAGAATCCAAAGACTCAAAGAAATTGTCAGTCTGAAAAGTCTGTTTTTTTCTTATATGAATCCCTACTACCATAGCTTAACCAGAGAATGTGACTGGCAAATGGTCTCAAACCAGCCTAAAAATTGTGGAGTTAAATAAAACTAAATGTAGAAACACTTACATATGCCATGAAATCTAATTATTTTAGATATCTGTTAAAAAATTGACTTGCTATTGACATTTTGCCAACACATGTAAATATTTATGTTTATGTACAAGGTCACCTGGTGGCAGCTCATTCTTAAGTAAAATTAGAGAATCTCAGTAAGCTGAAACTTCATCAAAACAAAAAATTTGATCTTGTTCTGTGGAAGATTTTTCTTGAGAGGGTTCATTGTTGTTATTAATGTCCAGTGTGCATTCAGGATCGAACAGCATGTCAGTGATAGACACTCAGAAATGCCAATCTTATTCCCTCATATATGTTTCAATCTGGATCCTTAGATCTATTGGAATTCAGGCATTTGAGATTCTACAGTACAATGTATTGTAGCATTGTTAAATGAATTTATTTCATGCTTACCTGCTATAATATGACATAAAATCAGTGATGTAAATGGAACTGTTAAGTTAAATTCCTGGTAAATTTAGTTGGTTAAATATATTCTAAGGAGTTAATACAGAATATAGATTTAACTTTCAGTAATGATGTGTTCCACTGCATTAAATATATACTTATTTTGCATTCATGCACCAGATTCACTTCTAAAAACCTAAACAGTCGATTCTCCAGATTGTACACAATATGCCTTTATTTCATCTAAGCAGTAGTTCAGTCAAGTGTCTGTGCATCCTACTTATATATGCACACCACCTAGGGTGGTTGATGGCAGGGATGAAAATTATTGTTGAGGCATTATATGTAAGAATGTGCATGAAAATGCTGCAGCCATGTATATTGATCAAGAAATTAAACTGAATTAATTTTGTCTTCTCTGATTTCTAATATTGACAATTGACAAATTTTAATTGGCCAGAATGAGTAGTAAAATGCATATACTGTGGTGCAATAAACGTTTGTCTTTCAGTCAGTGAAGAGGAGTAGGTATGGAATGGACCCAGTTTCTTATCAAGGAAAGATGGAAGAGATTCAAAAGAAAATTCAAAGCCGACAGACAAGGCTTTCCCAGCCTGATTCAGTCTCAGGGATCAAACTGTTATCAAGATCTGAGATGGAACTTGAAAAGTCCATTGCTTTTGGAAATGAGAAAAATAAGTTTCTGCACAAGGCTTTGATTCAGCAGAAAACTTCATCAAGCTTGTCTGTAGATCCTAAAGATCCTATGTGTCAATTGCCAGAAATTCTTAAGTCTTTGACAAAAAGTTCTTCAAAGAAGGCCAGTTCAGAGTCTCTGTTCAGTAATTCTAATAGGGCCAAACAATTATTGGATTCTGCTGAAGTGAGTGGTCAGGGAAATTCGCATGAAACTGTACCTTTCACAGAACAGCCAGTACATGTATTTAGTTTCAAAGATGATTGCTCCATAACAAAAGCAACTTTTCAGGATGATTATTCTTCGAATCAAGGCAGAGTACCAAAACCATCTGATATCAATAATCAGAAAATGGAGGATGAAGAAAATGAGGAAGTCAAATGTTGTGATGCTGAAGAATTGAAAGCAACGTGCACTGCAGATGTTCGAAAAGCAGACAGTTTTGAATCAGAAGAAAGGACTCTGAAGGAACCCAGAGATGACCAAGCTCCCAGAGAGCTTGTTGCTAGGATTGAGCCAATCCCAGTAGATGTCATACGGAAGTATAGACTTTCTAATGACGAGATTAGAAAGATTCCAAAGTTTGAAAATTATACTCCTGGAGCACAAAATAATGTAAGCTAATGTAGATCAGAAATTAAGTATCTGATATTGTCCTTTATAAATTTTTTTTTTTCCTCTGAGACTTTTTGTAAAGGCTAATGATTAAGTCTTCTGAAAGCAGACATTTACTATAATATACTGATACATATGTACTATATTCTCAAAGCTTTTTTTGGCACAGAATTTCTGCATGACAGACAATGACAAATCTAGTCAACACTTACTGTGAAATGACTTTCTAATTCATAGCATGAATAATAGAACAATCCATAAAAAATATTCTTTGTTTAAATTTGCATTTTGAAACTGGAAAAACAAATAGCTTCACAGTTAAATAGTTGTATAATAATTCCACAGATCATTCAAGACTTATTTCTTCTTGCGGCATTATTTGACTAATTTTGTGCAGTGATTATTAATATTTCTACATTATTTAGGTTCTATACTTGAAGAACTTAGCTCCTAAGGTGACTGAAGAAGATTTGGTTAGTCTCTTTATCAGATTCCAGAAGGAAAGTGGTCCCAAGATAGTATTCCGTCTTCTGACTGGCAGGATGAAGGGACAGGCCTTTGTCACATTTGATAGTAAGTCTTAGATTTATTCATTTAATTGCATCACCTCACTTTGACAAAATTGTAATCGATAGAGTGAATCTTCAAAAATAAGTCCATCCTTCTTTTGGAAAGACTGACTGGGCTTGTCCTCTGGTCTTATCATCAAGTACAGATTCTTCTTTATGTGTTATGCTTTACATGTTACAGTTTGCTAGAATAGTGTCTTTGCTTGTATATTCAGATCTGCTGTGTTGGGATGTGCCAGCAGATTTAGGTCTAGACCAGGCTTCCATTGGGTTTTGGAATTTAGAATAGGCCCAAAAAAAATTTTTTGAAGTTCTTATATTGTTTATTGCAATTTGATAATGAGGTCACTGTTGGTGTAAGACTACAAGTTGCACTTAATATCTGGACAAAGTGGGTTCATATCATTGCATACAAATTTACCAATAAACTAATACCCATAACTAATACATGTTCAGACCAATTTTAGTCATTTTGTTAACATAACACACTGTAAAAGCTACTAAGTATGCATTAAATGCACATGAGCTTGCACACTGCAACATTATTGTTTCTGCCATCACTCTCTCTCTCTCTCTCTCTCTCTCTCTCTCTCTCTCTCTCTCTCATAACAAAAAAAGTCATTTTGAGCACTTTTATTTTTATTGTAATCAGATTCTTGAGTTGAGAGCAGAATAAGACAAAGTTTGTACATTTATTTTGTATGTTAGTACCATTAGGTTGTCAAGTATTGTGTGTCATATAGGCATTGTTCGGGTACGATCCCTTTATTTTTCGTACTTCATGTACAAAAAATTACATGAAATACAGTCAATATGTACACATTATCTAATGACATATCTTAATCTTGGCTGTGCACAGATGCATACATTTTGTATGTACATGGGTCGACACTGACATATTATCCAGTGACAAATCTGGGTCTGAGCTGTTAACAGTTGGTTACATTTTATGCATACACGGGCGAATACTTACTCAATTCTCAAAACTTGTATCATTTACTTCTTTTCCGAACTTGCATTATGTGATATACTTTCACAGACATGCACACTTCAAACTGTTTCAACTTAATATCTGCATCATAGAATATTTTCCTCATAATGGCTGAAGATTTACACTGAAATCTTCTATTTACATCATTTCCAAATCCAGACTCTTTTTTGAAAGAGTGCTTACAAAGATTAAAAAGTTTCTCTGCACACTGAATAATGCTTGGTGTAATGTTTGATGACTTTTGTGCAAAATATTGAAAAGGACACAAAGTTCATCAGTACTATCACATCAGAAAATGTTTATTTCATCAATTTTGTAATTAGATTTGATTTGTTGATAATCTTTGAGACGTATTGTACATACTCACTTATGACTGTTCCATTAAAGCGTACATGGGACCCAGGGAAGGAACTTTTAAAGTGGGGTACTCACCCATAGATGCAGTTTAGAATTTTCTTATCATTTTAATATGAATTCTATGAAATCAAAGTACACTGGCATACATTTTTAAAAAATTGCCTTCCCTGGGTACCATGTAGGTACCAACTGCAAACAACATAGACCCTGGTCTTCTGTATCATGATACACCAGAAGATTAGGGTCTGTGTTGTTTGTTCTACTGATTACTCCTAACAAATTGCATAGACCAAGATCTGCTGGAAAGGTGCAGTATGTATTGGCAGATCCAAGTCTGTATTGTTTTGCATTTGGATTTGACTTATAAGTCAGCAAATTATGGTACATGTTGACTATATGCAGTACTTAAATTTTGATGTATTTCTTCAGCATTTATTTTATATTGACATACTGCACAAAAGAGAATGTTATTGTCCCCTTTCAGGTCCTGAAACAGCCAAAGAGGCACTGGAGCTGGTGAATGGTTATCAGCTTAAAGGAAGGCCTATCATAGTTGAATATGGAAAACAGAAGTCATCTTAAATTGAAGAAATTAAAGAATAAATGGGCAATACAATACTTTACTTTCCTATCTGGTTGTTTTTATTAATTATGTTATTGTATGAATGAAAATACTTTTAAAGTTTGTTAGATTTGTAAATCTTGATTTTCTTTTCTTCCTGTCTATCTTTGATGACATTTATGTTAGACTCTTTCTGCATGGCTGTCACTTTTTTAGTCCTTTTGACCACATCTGTCAGTCTATCCACAGCATATCTTCTTCAGAAATGTTGTTTATCATTTGGAGGGCAAATAAAGAAATATTTTCAGTGTTGAGACATCACTGATGTATCTTTTATTAATTTAAGTTATAAACTCTTGTTATTTAGGTATTTAACTTTAGCTTGACAAAACTTTTAAACTTAAAAACAAAAATAATTACATTGTGTACATTGTGGGCTTTAAAACTTGCAGTTATTGCAGGATGTTAAATCATTTAGTTTACTCCATTTACTCAAGGTAAAATTGGGTGTTGTGGTGACTCACTTTTTAGAGTGCCAGATTGGGTGTTGTGGTGACTCACTTTTTAGAGTGCCAGATTGGGTGTTGTGGTGACTCACTGATTGGAGTTTCAGATTTAAGTTATTGAATTGTGGGTTCAGATTTTGCCCAGAACCTGTTGTGTCTCATGACAAGAAACTTTACTCCATGTGCCACATTGCTGTATCATCTTTCATGTTCTGATTTTCTATTAAGCATCAGTCAGTCAATCAATTAGTCAAAACAAATTTCCGTACATGTGAATGAACAAGAACTTCAAAACTTTGACCAGTAGATTGGCTTCTAAATCAGTCCGATTTGTTATTTACATAAATTTTATGCATTTTAAAGGACTGAAAACAAAACCATTGCAGTTTTTGCTGTAGTATGCATTATCTTTAAACAATAATAAAACAGCCTGGCAAGGAAGGATGTTACAGTAATATTGAAGGTGAGTAAACTAAATGAAAAAGGAAAAGTTGCATATCTCGTACTTCACGGCAAAGATTTTTTATTAAAATCAACAAGCATTTTTAGTTTCCATTTGGGAGAAAGTGCATGTTTTAGCTTTTTGATGTGAACCAACCCACAAGGTAAAAGCTTCCCTTAAATATGCATATTAAAATATCTTGACAAACGTGATAGTAATTAAACAAGACAATAATAATAATAATAATAATGCTTTATTTATAGAGGGTGACTCATTAGTCAAGGACTATTCTCCCTTGAGGCCCTCTTAAGGAGAATATAACAGCGCACATTATATGAAGATAGCAATAATTACTGTTTATTTTAACATGTTTAGTATTAAAATACTAAATTCCATTATCTATTAGAAACACATACATGCTCATGATATCTCTTCTTAACTACTCTAATATTTTAAGCAGATTTTACATGTAGTGGAAGCTTGTTCCACAGAACTGTACCAAGTATTGGAAGCTCTTTTTAAATTGCTCTGTTCTTGGTTTTGGTGCTAGAAGGTTTCCATGTAATATTGATCTCAACTGGTATTGCGTTGAAAAAGGCCTGAATGAATCCTGATGATACTATGGTGTAGTTCCATGTAGACATTTATATACAAGAACTGCCTTATGAAAATCTCTTCTTTCATATATTGTGAACCATTTTAGTTCTGTAAACATTGCTTTTGAGGGATGATCAATAGATGCATAAAAAATTATGCGTGCTGCTCGTTTCTGAAGTTTATAAATCCTGTCAAGCTCAGATTTAGCACAGTTTCCCTATACATTTGAACAAAAATCCATTGTTGGAAGAATATAATGCTTATAGTATAGATTGCACGTTTCCGTAGGTAAATATTTCTTGATTCTGCTGAGTAGGGCAATTTTGGATGACAGTGTTTTACAAAGCTTATCAATATGGTCATTCCATAATAAATTATTATCTACGGACACACCTACAAGCTTTTCATATTTGACATTTTCTAACGGATGAGTATTTATTGCAAGAGGTAGTTCTGGGTTCCCTGACTTGTGTAGGTTTTGTGATGTCCCCAAAATCATACATTTTGTTTTATCTTCATTAACTACCATCCTATTTTGTTGTGCCCAGTTTTGGACTCTAATAAGGTCTGAGTTTAATCTCATTTGGATAACTTCAGAATCAGAACTAGATGTATACAAGGTTGCATCATCTGCAAACAAATCTGTATTTGTTGATTCATTATTTAATGATAGACCATTGATATAGATAAGGAAGAGGAGAGGGCCTAAAACTGATCCTTGAGGGACCCCTGAATGAATAGTGCGAGTTTGAGAGCTAATATTGCCAATGCTTACTCGTTGAGACCTTTGGTTTAGATATGATCTAAACCAGTTTAAAGAAGGATTGTTGAACCTGTAACATTTCAACTTTTGCAGCAGAATTTCATGATCAACAAGATCAAAGGCTTTCTTGAAGTCAAGGAAAACAATCCCAGTCATATGTCCATTATCCATTTCCTTTAGCCAAAGATCAATTAATTTGGTAAGTTCTGTTTGGCATGAGTGGTACTTTCTAAATCCTGATTGCACTTTATGAAATAGAGAGTACATGTATGTTTCAAAAAATGTAATGACCTGAATGGCTACATGTTTATCAAATAATTTTTACAATACAGGTAGAATTGATATTGGTCTGCAATTCCCTGGATCCTCCTATTCTCCTTTCTTAAAGATAGGTGTAACCTTTGCACATTTCAGAGTTTCTGGAAAATTACCACTCATTATACTTAAGTTTATGATATGCGTTAATGACTTTGTTATTATAATTTTAAGAATTCATGGACCAATACCATCCAATCCAGAGGATTTGTTAATATTCACCTTAATTGGCATATCAAAAAAACATCAGTTTCACTAACATTAGCTATTGAAAAATTATCAGGAATTTTAGCTCTTATAAATGATAGAAGAGCATCAAGTTCAGTTGGGATGTTAGTCTGGTTCTGAATACTGTTACTGGAGATGCTTTTGAAGAAATTGTCGAACATTTGCACAATGTCTTGTACAAATGTTGCTATATCCTCATTTTGCTTAAGTCTAGGGGAAAACAACTGTTCTTGGGTGGGTTCAGCTCTTTTAGATGCTTTCACAATGTCTTGGTACTCTTACTTTCTTCAATAGCTTGTTTATAGTAGTTCTCTTTTGCCTTATCTATCAGGTGCTTAGTTTTATTTCTCCACTTTCTATAGCTTTTCATGTCTTTTTTCTTGTGGAAATTATCTCTTAGGTGCCTAGCCTCATTGATCTCAGAGGTAATCCACTTGGGTGTAATTTGGTGTTTAACCCTTTTTGTTTTAATTGGGGCATGCTTGTCTAAGGCTGCACTGAACATCCGATACCATTTGTCTAAGGCAGTGTTGACATCAGCTATGTTGCAGACTGATTGGAAGGGTTTGCAAACTAAATCGTTTAAGAACATTTCCTCATCAAACTGTTTAAAGTCCCTGTATTGTATTTCAATGTGTTGACCATTTTCAGATGATTTCAGAACATGTCTAGGTATACAGACTGGGTAGTGGTCACTCGGTGTGTACACTGGCACATTAATTTCACTTATGGTATCAGGTTTATTAGTATAGACATGATCAATGATAGTAGCACTTTTATCCATTACTCTAGTTGGGGTGTTAATTAATTGAGTAAAGTTGTAAGTTTCAAAGTTACTTATCCATGTTAATGGTGGAGTTTTCATGTAGTCAATGTTATAATTACCTAATATGATAGTTTCTAAATCTTCCTTTAATAATGCTTTTTGAATTTCCACCTCAAATCTAGCAATCCATTCAGCTGTCACGAACTAGGTGGCCTGTAAACTGAACACAAGAGTATTGGCTTTGATTGGGCAAGGGTTACTTCGATCCAAATACTCTCTACCCCAATATTCTCTAGATCAACATGACTGTTATAACTAATGGAACTGTCTACATAGAGAAGAATACCCCCACCCCACCCCCATGGATTCCCCATCTTTTCTTTCAAAGTTGAACGCTTATATTTGGAGAGCCAAATCATCAGTATCGTCAGAAAGAAAGGTTTCACATAGACCTAGAATATTGACTAATCTAGTTTGCTGTAATATCAACTTAATCTCATTCATTTTACGGAGGATGTGTTGAATATTTAGGTTTATTACTTGCAGACCTCTTTTGAGGAGGCCAAAGGCATGACAATTTTGATCAGAGGATTGATTTTCAGACAAGGTAGTATGCAATGTATTGTCTTTAGACTTGACAGATTTCTTTTCATCACCTTGACTATTTACACAAACACATGAAGAAGATAACATACAAGATCCATCTGTTGTTCCATGACCACATGTTGTGGATACATGAGAATGTTCAATATGAGACTGATTTACATACCTACAAGAAGCCATTGATAGATGAGACACTTGAGTAGCCTCAGAGAGAGAACTTGAACAGTATTGCATAGTTGTTTACATGTTAACAAGTTGCACTTTGCACACAAATCAGATAGTGCCGGAAACCTGTTTATAGAATTATAATTATTACATTGAAAAGTATACACATATTCTAATGCATTTTGTTGATGGATATGTGTTGTATAGGCCTGTACATCATTGCCTTCTACCTATTGGTATGTGCACAACATTTGCTTATGTCCTAGTTCATTACAAACATGGCAACAAATTTGTTTTCCATGCAGACACCGCTGCGTTACATAACCATGTCTCCACAATACAAGCAGTTTTCTGACTCATGCCTAACCCCTTTTATAAGTCTTATGTACTGGTCTATATTCTTAAAGAGCAAGGCAGTACCTCTGTTGGACAAATGGATTCGGTCTCGCTAGTAGAATTGTTGGTTCACTCGATTGTCTTTGAAGAAGGTCCTGTATTGCGGAACAAAGAGTATTTGGACATTCTCACTCAACGTACTAAGGGTATCATTTAGTGGAGTCATAAGTACATCCCTTCTTGGCGGTAGACCTGAGATGATTATTTTACACTCTGTGTTTTTGGACCTGATGGCATACAACAAGCTTTCATAATCATTCTCAATACCCTTCAAAGATTGGCCATTACTGTAATTATTGCCACCAATGAGAAGAATTACAGTATGATATGGTGACATATCCATTTCCAATATTTTTTCTGTAATAGTATTAATAGTTGCACCTCTGTGGGTTTTTACGTCAGTTTTATGTAATCATCTTGCTCTTACTCCTTTGATTATTGATGACCCTTTGAGAAGAGATCTCCCGTACGAAAATTTCTGCCCTGACTTTAACCAGATTCCAGGTGGAATTTTAAAGTGGATTTCACCTAAAGCCATGGATTCCACTTATTATAAATTTTAGGTGGATTCAGGGCGGATTCAGGGTGAAATATGGCCCGAAATATGCAAATTACTCTGTCTATTATTAGGAGGAATCTGTTTAGTCCGTCTACTAAGCGGAATTTGTTTATTCCGCTTATTTAGTCTAGATTATTTCACCTTATTATCACTTTTAGGGAGATTCAGGGTGGAATATAGCTCAAAATATGCAAATTACTCTGTCTGTTACTAGGCAGAATCTTTTCTTCTGCCTAATTAGATGGAAATACCTGCAGAAACCCATCCAGTAGTGAAAATGTCAAAATGTTATTCCACCTTGCAGACTTTGGGTTCATTTCTGGCAGAATTTTAGGTGAAATATGCAAATCAGTTGTCCTAAGATTCTGCTTAAACAAAAAAATCCATCAAAGATTTCCACCTGAAATAAAATTCTACCTGAAAAAAAAAACCTGCCTGAAGCTTCCACCTGAAATAAAAATCCGCCTAAGGTTTCTGTCTAAAAACAGGCTGCCTAAAATATCTACATAAATATCATCCAATAAAAAATCTGCTTCAGATTTCTCTTAAACTGCCTTATGATTCTTAGACATTATTGGGAATCAATGATAAATATTCCCAATAATTTTTAAAATGGATCATAAATTTTATTTTGACAAATTATCAAATAAGATTTAGGTTTTTCTTGTCCTCATTTTCTTTCTTGCATACAAAACCTTATCCGTGATGGCATCATTTAAGTCTTTTTCATTTCACCTCAAGTTTGGTGAGATTTCACAAATATTTTGACCAAAACTTTCATTGACATTTTGGCGATACCTCATTAAAATTTCACTGAAATATTTGTGAGATTTCACAAAACTTTCACCGTAATTCTGGTGAGGTTTCACAAACATTTAAGCCAAAATTTTCACATAAGTTTTGCTGAGATCTCTAACATTTCGTTTTGTGAGAGTTTACTATAACTTTGGTGAGATTTCACTAAAATTTTGATCATTATATAGTATTTTACTGAAGTTCCAGGAATTTTTCAAACATTTCAAAAGGTTTCAAATAAATAATGGATATGAATTGTGTGAGTGTGATTTGGATTTTTAATGTAGCTTTAACAGTTTTTCGGTCATATTGCTACAATGTCTGTAGTGTGACAGTTTATAGTGATGTCTAGCACTGGGGCATCATGCTGCAGACATGTAGCATGATGTCCCACCCAATCACATTATCCTGACACCAGGCCGACCAGTCCTAACACTAACCTCTTAATGCTTTGTGCCAAGCGAGGCAGCTGTTAGTACCATTTTTGTAAGTCTTTGGTATGACTCATCCGGGGATCAAACCCACGACCTCCCACATCCAAGGCGGATGCTCTAACCACTAGGCCACCAGAGCAGTACTGGATGCACAGGAGTCAGCAATTTTATCAATAAAGCACGACAAAATTTCTGACAACATGAAATCACCTTATCGGTATTATAAATTGACACTTTGGGAATAATAACTTCTTTCCAAATCTTTCCTTGTATTTTTTTTTTAAATTGTTGTTGTTGTATTTTTGTTTAACTTCAATTGGAGTAAACTTCCCTCAAAAAGAGATTGTTTTCTTGTTTTTTTGTTTTAAAGCAGAATTTCATGTTTCTCCTGACCTGGATCTGATTTTCTTCTATATGGACCCTTTTTTAAATATTGTCTCTGATTTTTTTTTTTTTTTTTTTTTATAATGCTCTATCCGGTCGCATTCCGCAACGAACTTCCTATTAAGTATTTGTTCCGTATATTATTTAAAAGATGATCGCTATAAAGAGCTTTTTCATTGGTCAAAAGTTTGTACTTGCCCAATGAATGGTCGCGTAACGGAAACTGATGGGAATAAGCATGCTTGCTGAACATGGCGATTCGAATTTTCGAGCGGGATACGAGTTGAATAACCATTTGAAAAATGTGCGGCAATGAGAATAGCTTGAATGCAAAGTTGATGGGAACGTAACTGGTCAATCTGTATGAAAACTGAACGCCAGGACTAGCATTTTGCTTTTTTGTGCCATGAAGAGCTTAACAGTAGCGGATAGCATGCTAAATATGACAAGGAATTGAACCAGGATGATTTCTAGGTTTTATAACTCCAAACTGATTAACTTCCAGAATTTAATGAGGGACAACGTATAGATCACTGGTGGGAATTGTTTATATTGTTGCCAGATACCCATGTCAAAAAAAAGTCATCTTGGAGGAGCTTTCTTGGCCCACAAATAGAATCATCCTTCAAATCGTTTATATCATCAAAATATTCTAGTTGTGTTAGAATTAAGTGTAAAATAGGAGTAATTATATCATGATAAACGTTTGTCACGGCTGCTTATGGAACAAGGACTAAATCAAGAGACCACAACAACATCATAGTCATTAATCAAAAATCAAGTCTGCAGTAAAACACAGTGACATAAGGCAGGCTCCTAGCATTTCTTTTCTTAACCAGTGTCTCAAATGGATGCTTTTCTGTTATTTTGCATCATTTTCATAGTTGAATTTTTCAATGCAAGATAATATTTTATATTTTATATATGTTTATGTGTTCACAGATGCCTGTGCATATGTTCCAGGCTTGATAATTTGATTTTTAAAATCATTTAATTATTTAGTGTCTAGCCAGATTCTTCACATCATGTTGTATATACTGTATATAACATATTGTGCATAACAGATAGAAGGTCTCAAGATAGATTAATTCTGTAACTAAGTGAGTTACCTTCTCTAAAAAAAGTCCTGATTATTATTATTATTATTATTAACTCCCATATCTCTTGCCTTGGATGTCATATAATTAGAACATCTGTATAATTTTGTTTCATGTACACTGAAAGATCACGCTGATTAATAAAGTCCTGTTTAATTCATATCCAGTACCGCTCTAGTGGCCTAGTGATTAGAGCATCCACCTCGGATGTGGGAGGTCATGGGTTCGATCCCTGGCTGAGTCATACCAAAGACTTACCAAAATGGTACTAACAGCTGCCTTGCTTGGCGCAAAGCATTAAGAGGTTAGTGTTAGGACTGGTGGGCCTGGTGTCAGGATAATGTGATTGGGTGGGACATCATGCTACATGTCTGCGGCATGATGTCCCAGTGCTAGACATCACTATAAACTGCCACACTACAGACATCGTAGCAATATGACCGAAAAATTGTTAAAGCTACATTAAAAATCCAAATCACACTAACACAATTCATATCCATTATTTATTTGAAACCTTTTGAAATGTCTGAAAAATTCCTGGAACTTCAGTAAAATACTATATAATGATCAAAATTTTAGTGAAATCTCACCAAAGTTATAGTAAACTCTCACAAAATGAAATGTTAGAGATCTCAGCAAAACTTAAGTGAAAATTTGGCTAAAATGTTTGTGAAACCTCACCAGAATTTCGGTGAAAGTTTTGGTCAGAGCTTTGTGAAATCTCACAAATATTTCAGTGAAATTTTAATGAGGTATCGCCAAAATGTCAATGAAAGTTTTGGTCAAAATATTTGTGAAATCTCACCAAACTTGAGGTGAAATGAAAAAGACTTAAATGATGCCATCACGGATTAGGTTTTGTATGCAAGAAAGAAAATGAGGACAAGAAAAACCTAAATCTTATTTGATAATTTGTCAAAATAAAATTTATGATCCATTTTAAAAATTATTGGGAATATTTATCATTGATTCCCAATAATGTCTAAGAATCATAAGGCAGTTTAAGAGAAATCTGAAGCAGATTTTTTATTGGATGATATTTATGTAGATATTTTAGGCAGCCTGTTTTTAGACAGAAACCTTAGGCGGATTTTTATTTCAGGTGGAAGCTTCAGGCAGGTTTTTTTTTTCAGGTAGAATTTTATTTCAGGTGGAAATCTTTGATGGATTTTTTTTGTTTAAGCAGAATCTTAGGACAACTGATTTGCATATTTCACCTAAAATTCTGCCAGAAATGAACCTAAAGTCTGCAAGGCGGAATAACATTTTGACATTTTCATTACTGGATGGGTTTCTGCAGGTATATCCATCTAATTAGGCAGAAGAAAAGATTCTGCCTAGTAACAGACAGAGTAATTTGCATATTTTGAGCTATATTCCACCCTGAATCTGCCTAAAAGTGATAATAAGGTGAAATAATCGAGGCTAAATAAGCGGAATAAACAAATTCCGCTTAGTAGACGGACTAAACAGATTCCTCCTAATAATAGACGGAGTAATTTGCATATTTCGGGCCATATTCCACCCTGAATCTGCCTAAAAGTGATAATAAGGGAAATCTAGGCTAAATAAGCGGAATAAACAAATTCCGCTTAGTAGGCAGACTAAACAGATTCCTCCTAATAATAGACGGAGTAATTTGCATATTTCGGGCCATATCCCACCCTGAATCCGCCCTGAATCCACCTAAAATTTATAATAAGTGGAATCCATGGCTTTAGGTGAAATCCACTTTAAAATTCCACCTGGAATCTGGTTAAAGTCAGGGCGGAAGTTTTCGTACGGGAAGTCCAATTGCAAGTGGCACAAACCCAGAATTGCCATCGTGTAATCTGCTGGCAGGTCTCAGTGTATGCAGGGTTTTTTTACTATTCAGCGTAAGAAACAACACAGATCCAGATCTTCCATTATGTAGTTTGCAGTTGGATTGACACGCAAGCAATGACAGTAAGTTCACATATATGCTTGTGATTTTGATTTTTTAATGTAGCTTTAACACTGTCAGTCATATCACTACAATGCCTGCAGTGTGGCAGTTTATAGTGATGTCTAGAACTTGGGCATCATGCTGTAGACATGTAGCATCTCATTATCCTGTCACTGGGCTGACTAGTCCTAACACTAACTTCTTAATACTGAGTGCCAATTAAGTGAGGCAGCTGTTGGTACCATTTTTTAAAGTCTTTGGCATGACTCAGCCAGGGTTCAAACCCGTGACCTCCTGTATCTGAGGCGGGCATTCTAACCACTTAGGCTACCAGAACACTTAAGTTCACAAATATGAGGGTAAAAGTAGTATATTTTTTTCATGACTTACAAAATATAACACATACTGTTGGTATGCAAACATATAGAAAAACATCAAGCCACAAAAGTTATGTGGTACAGGTTGTTTCTTACAGGCCTTTTCACAAACATTGTTACTTCACTTGAATTTGAACTTTTCTGTCCACTCAGTGTACATGCCCACCTTGGCACCTCAACTTCTGGGGACTATTGATACCCATAATCCATCATATTGTTAATGTAAGCATTTGCAAAACCTGAAATATGCAAATTAAAGCAAACCCAACAGACATTTACTATCAGTAGATACAATTTCTCCATAAGATGTGAATAAATATGTCTGGTTTTAGATTGATAGATTGAATTGAAAAAACATTTTGTCCACTGAAATTTCCTTTGATATGGAGATGCCTTTAAATAATTGTCAGTCAGCATGCTTTTTAAGATATTTAGTCTTCTTGCAAAGATCAAAGCAATGCACATAAAGAAGTTATGATATTGGCAAAATCACTTTCAGATACTGTGACAGTTGGGTACTCATAACCAAAAGTTGGCGAAAAGCTGAAAATAGACAGCACTACGAGTTAAATAGGATTGTGTTGATTTTGCAGAAGTGTGCTAAATATTTCCAGTTCACTTGTCATTGGCAGTGATCAGATTAAATTGTTATTAAAGGTTTTTAGAACTACCAAACAGAACAGAACAAGACTTAATGAAAATATCATACTCAGGCCATACATGCAAGACACATGAGTGAAGAACAATCAAAGTTCTATTATATATGGAGATATTATGGTGTAATATAAACAAGAGGGAGAAGTGAGAAAAAGCTAAAAGACAGACAATGAGAGACAGCATGGATTATCTAGATATTAAATGTCAAGGAAGTGAAAAAAAACAAAAACTGATCAATGATTTAAATGAAAATGTTTTTGACAAGTTTCACTTAATATGTAAAAGAGCTGCAAACAGTTGGAATAAAAATCAACATAGGTAGCTATCCAGTTTTCTGTTTAGTTTCATATTCGTTCATAATTTTCATTACTATAATATCCTTAAATGTGTCAGTAGTATATGTACTTATTTTCATTAAACGTTGATATTAAAAAATATTTAGTCGTATATAATACTATTTCTGAATCACATTCAGTCTAGCCTCCTTGAAGAAATCAACTCGAAGAGATAATGGAATTTGTCACTCAAAGCATTATTTTTACATTTGATACATCACCAAGTAATTTATGGTTTGACATCCTAAATTGTATGATAGTTAAGTACACTTGGTAATATTCTTCCAGTTGGATACCCATTTTATAAATTGTAAAACTTTTGTTCTTTGGAGAACTGATAACCAGTCTGGCTTGTGTTAATCACACAGGACATTTAACCATACATCATTTCATCCTACATTTTGAAGTCTTGTCTTTACATGAATTATCAATTTCAAAAACTTCTTTCTGCACAAATTCTTTTGTTGATTGTATAGTCCCCAGAAATGATTGTCAGTGCCGAAGAGCTTCCCTTGCAAAGGAGATAAATCAGTTTCCAAAAAGAACTACCTGGTCTAGGGTCATTTTGGAAGAAAATGGGCTTTTCTATTCACCACTAGCATCTACCAAACATACTGGCCATCTTGTATAGTCCATCATGAGCTGAAAGACCCATAACAATAACAACAACAACAACCTATGCCAACTGTGGTACCATATTTAATAAATCTTTGTAAAATTTGTCATTTTAATACTTCCACTGGTTATGGAGGGGGCATCTTGATTTGGACCTGTCCATCCATTGCAAGAAACCTATTCAGCAAGACTAGACAAAAAATACACAGTGTTGACAGATGAAATTTGGCAGGCATATTTGTATGTATATATCAATGGCCAGATTATATTGTGAGGCCATTACAACAACTTGTTTCAATTTTTTTTACTCATTTTTTTAAAATATCTTTTTGACTTAGAAAATTAATGGAAAATGTGTCTCTTTTAAACAAGTCAAATAAAGTTATGAATTTTCTGAAATATTGATCTGTAAAATGCATCCTGACAAAGATTTGTTGTTGAGAAGGCAAAAAATAATTTATTCATTCAAAGTAAAACTGCAGCCTACATTTTATTTTGACTGATGGCAAATGTAAATGTTGATGCATGTTTATTAGTTCCAGGGGCATGGGGTCCAAGGTGGCCAGGTTGCTTAAAGTGCCCACCTTTACCGATCACAGCCATCTCACCCCAGTCTGCATGGGTTTGAGTTTTGGGCTCAGCCAATGTGGGTATGTGAGAAAGCTTGACAGAAGCTACCTGTGGGTGAGTGGTTTGCACCAGGGCATTCCCTGGTTCTTCCTCCACCAGCTATACTGACCACCATATATAGCCTATCACATGCTGAAAAACGGCATTATACCCAAAACAACAACAACAACAACAGTTACAGGGGCACTCAGAAGTAAATGACGGTAATCAGTATGCATTACATTCAGGCTGGAGAACAACTGGGATGAGTATTTACTTGTATAGTACAAGCAGTCTGTATGTCATCTTCATTATCAATTACTGAAATGCATGTGATCATGTTTAGAATACCCTTGAATGAATATCCATCAAAATTACTAATTTCCAGGTAATAAAATGTGCTTATATGCTCAGATTACAGGTAAATGTGAATATCAGTTGTTTTTACAGGTACACATGTCGATTAATTGATTTTTTTCCTCCTGTAACCCAAGCAACTACACATATGAATGTTAATGGGTAAAGTCTGATGATGTCACCAAATCTGAATATTCCTTGCATATTTAATCATTTGTGCACCAACACTGCACATAAATTGCAAAATTAGCCATTCCTTGACAATTTCTAAGAGATTTCTAAAACCCATGTTAATGGGTGAAGTTTGATGATGTCACCAAATTTGAATATTCCTTGCATATTTAATCATTTGTGCATCAACATTGTATGGAAGCCCATTAGTGCCAAATCATGTCTGTCAAAAAATAAATATATTGCAAATAAATGCAATACTTATTGCGAATATTTGCAATACATTGCAAATAAATGCAATACTATTGCAAATAAACAATACTTATTGCAAGTATTTGTAATACTATTGCAAATAAACACAATACTTATTGTGAATATTTGCAATATTATTGTGAATAAATGCAATACTTATTGAGAATATTTGCAATAGATTGCGAATAAATGCAATACTATTGAAAATAAACGCAACACTTATTGCAAATATTTACAATACTATTGTGAATAAAAGTAATACTTGGCAAATAAACGCAATAGTTATTGGGAATATTCACAATAGATTGCAAATAAAGGCAATACTTATTGCAAATAAATGCAAAACTTACTGCAAATATTCACAGTACTATTGCAAATAAATGCAATACTTTGTGAATAAACACAATACTTATTGCGAATATTCACAATAGATTGCGAATAAATGCAATACTTATTGCGAATATTTGCAATACTGTAGTGAATAAACACAATACTGATTACGAATATTCGCAATACTATTGCAAATAAACGCAATACTATTGCGAATAGTTTTGTGATTTAGGCAGTTCTTTCCTTACATTCAACCTGAAGAAGTTTTTGAATTTCAGTCATTGTCAAATCCTCTGCATCTGTTGGTGAGTATGGACGTATTATTTTACAGTCGTAAGTGAAAATGACAAGATTATTGCTCTATTTCTTTGTGTATTCAAATGAATTTAAGTTTTGCGTAACTATTTCTTGTTGAAAATAAATGAATCAATTGCAGAGCAACTGCCCAGGCCAAGCAAACTCCGCAGCTGTGGGAGGATAGGTAAATTAACAATGAAAACACTATAATAATAGTTTGGATATAACTGCACACAGTACCTCGGCCCACATTAATATTTAGTGTTTTGGTACAGTGTACTATTGACATACACATACCCAGTACTGCTACCAAATTTGATTTGTGCACATGTACTCTAGCTTAACTTGGCTTCCGGTTCTATCTAATTTCAGCAAGCGATCAAAGATGGAGCCAGAGCTAAGTGAATTTTTAAGAGGCATAGGGTGCCATGATGCAATTGAAAAAATGGAGCTTGAAAAGGTATTTCAGTGCAAACTGCAACAAAAGAGATCAGCGATAAGTGTGACATTATTCTTATAAGCCTAGATCCATCATAACATTTCTGCTTTCTGAGCAAAAGCATCATTATAAACTATATTTCTATAATGCCAGCCAATATGAACATTAGAAATGTGGAATATTTGTACGAATTTGTTGGTAATTTGGTTACTAGAATCGGTTAGAAACACCATGCAAAAATCGTACAGATGTGAAGCATGAAATTACATGTGGAAAACCAAAGCACAATTTAGAGTCAGCAAGTATAAGATACTGCAGTTTTGCTAGGCTAACCAAAATATGTCGTCTACTTTATTCAACATGCACTTATGCATCATCAAAAGTATGCATTTAATAAGATATACTCAAGTAGATAATGTCATTGTATTGAGCTCTAGTATCACACAAATGCTAAGTTGTTTTGTTTTTGTTAAAATTACAAATGCATGGTGGCTAAACAAGCCATCTAAGATCTTTGTATACAAGCCTAGAGCAAAACATTACAAATATAAATTTTTTATTGTGCAGTATAGCAGAGTAAAGAAGTGGAACTTAAAGGATAATTGTAGAATTTAAAATGGCATGCACCATATAATTCCTGTTTGTAGTGAAATTCCAGTGAAATATGTTGTTTTGTTTCCATTTTGTTCACTGATATAGATGCATTTTCAGATAATGTATATAGTAGCAATGGTTGCCCTTCAACCAGAATTGATCTTGGCTCAGGTTTCAACATTTATAATGAAATGCTTAACCTCAAACACATCCACAAGACAATTTCCCTTTAATACAGGTGAATTCAGCAACATATCATGGGATTATAACCAGGTACCTCTCCCTTGTAATGCTGACTTAATTTGCAATAAAAAACCAAAGTTGTGTGATTACTTTCATTAGCACATCAGATATCATATCCTGGATATCCATTATTCTTCTGGCACTGTATTAATTACATAATCCTCTATTCCAGTCTAATGAGACATTAAGTGTTGCAGAACTCTGAACCAATACTGACACAACCACAAAATTATTCTTGAAAATATTTCTCCATATTTTAAGGATTTTACCCTGCTTTAACATTGTTTGCTTCACATACCCAAGTTTAAAGACTTTTACATCTCTAACTTGTGTCTGTTACTGGTATCTTTTATGAACATATGTTTGCATATATTCAGAAAGGTTTACCATTGGTAATAATTTTGCCCAGTGCCGTATAACTAGGATTGTGCTGATGTATCATTGAACCCTATCAATATATACATACATATACATGCAGACTGATGTATCATTGAACCCTATCAATGTATACATATGTATACATGCAGACTGATGTATCATTGAACCCTATCAATGTATACATACGTATACATGCATACTCTTTAAAAGTCCCAGCCCACTAAACCCCCCACTTTTGATGTGGATGGTTCAAGTGGGTATTTTGATAGGGACCTATGAAAACATTGGAATCCTTAGAAAAAAATGCTAGGTCACTAGTAACCGTAGCCTAACATTCTGGCCTCTTTTCAGCGAGATCATTCAATCGACTGCAGGATGAATCTCTGATATCAATGGCTCTCCATCATTTATTGGAAGCAGTGGCATAAACATCTGGGCATGAGTTGTCCTTGTCAATGGCCATGTGAATCTTCTCCACCTCTGTAGGGATGTTGCTCAGGCAACTTCCAAGCTCTTACTAGGTCACAGTAAGAACCTTCTTAGGGCTGCCACCCTGAAGGCAGAGACTCTCTTAGGAGTGATCATCCTATCTGTTTCTACTTGTCTTGAGAGACCATCAAAACTGGACCCTAGCACCCACTTCTTGCTCATCAAAACCAGCTAAGAAGTGGAATCATCCTGATTGCTCTCAGGGCCCATTGGCTAAATTGTTTAAAGTTTTGCAGCCCCAGTGTAAACAACAGCCCCAATTCAGAGCTCCAACTTGGCAGGTGGACATTAGAAGGGAGCACCAAAAAGGCCCAGGGAAGACATTCACAGGCCCTTCCCCTTTTGTAAGTGCAAAGGTGGACATATCTAGGGTCTTGCTTCCTCTTCTGTAGAGAATATATCTTCCTTTGATTTTTTGGGCGCCAGACTAAACCATTTTTCACAGTCTTGGTCAGGCGTAATGGTTGATGGCTGGGTCCTTTCTAACATAAGAGATGGTTACTGGCTTCAATTCTGGTAGCAACTGCATCCCATTTAAGATCATTAGGTATCCCCATCCTCCAATATTTTGACGATTGTTGTTCCCTCAGACTAGACCTGTCTTGCTGTTGGCCCATAGTGAACAGGCTGGGTCTTCTATCCAACTTAGAGAAATCAGAGCTCAATCCATCTCAAGGTTTGGTCTACATGGGGGTATATTTCATCACAGACAGAGGGTTGGTCTGTGTTCCTCTGGTCAAGAGTAAACATGATCCTGTCCTCATTGAAGACACTCAGAATCAAGACTGCATTGTCAGCTTATTGTTGTCTCACTCTTCTGGGGACATTGAACTCCACAGGTGACATGTTTCTTCTAGTAGAATCTTTTATGATTGGTGTAGTAGAAAACGTGTCAGTCCTTGTTGTTTGGTGAGGTAGAAAACATGTCAGTCCATGTTGTCCCACTGTGTGCACAGTAGATGTTTTTGTTTTCTTCTTCTTTGAAGAAAAACAATACTCAGTTTCTACTAATAAGGGCTATTGAGCAACCCTTTCCAACACTCAGATTTTCATTGGGATCGATTCTCATTTAGCAGACTAAATCAGGTATGTCAAATGGCAAAGATCAGTGTCTGGCCCCCCCCCCCCCCAAAACTTAACTAAATTTCAGATGTGTAAAGTACTGTGAAAAAATGCTGTATCATTTCCATAAATCATACTATCTTAACTGCACATTATTATTTTATAATGGAAAAAACATATTTACATCCCCAGTGATGTTTTTAAAAAATTTTCTTTCACATCATAAATCATACATGATTGCATTCTGCCAAAGATTTATACTTGGACAATTCAATGAAAAATGATTGCAGAAGAGGGGAAATTGTTCTGTGTCTGAGTATGTCTACTTATCTAGATTCCTTCCTTTGCCTGTTTGATCCTGATTCTCTGTACCATAAAATGTCCTGTTCTTACTCATTTTCTTCATATTGCCATTCCCTTTTATTTCTTGTTCCAGTTGGATCGTACAGTTATCAGCTATATGAGTGTGGATGACCTGGTGCAGATTTTGTCAAAGCTTGGTGATAGAATAGCACTGAAATTATTTGTAGATGAAGACATTAAGCAGAAACAGGAATCACAATCTCAAGGGAAAAAAAGCTAATTCAGACTTTACATGCCAAGTTGGGCATTGTGAAAACAAGACATTGTCATGATACAGTTCCAGCAGAATTCCAGGATAAATGTATTTCAGAATCTTCTTTGAAGTGGAGATAAGGAACTATGGCAAGACAATGTAATAGAAATGCTTTTAAAGAAAATAGGAAAGTAGAATTGGGATGGATACATGATGGAAAGCAAGCAAGGACAGCAAAAGGAGGTGGAACTCGCAAAATTGAATTGTCAAGAAATAGCAGGAAAGAAGAAGTCTTGGATAAACCTAAGGCACTTTTTTTACCAACCAATCATGCCCCACTTAGTAGTATTGTGGATTTTAAATTTAAATTAACAGATTTTCCAACAGAGAAATCCAAAATGAAACAATTGAAGAATTATATGAATCCTTAAAGGTAAGTTTGCTGAGACTTTATATGGTCACAGAGAAAAAAGATCCAGTCAATACAGAATGTCCCACTCTTCAAGATCAAATAACGATACTTTCTGAGCCACTCGCGGAAGAGAACACTACATGTATAAGCGTACCAGAATCATTACATCATGGCTTAGAGTCCTATCACAACCACCTGTAACTTTTCTGAATAGAAATCCTAAAGAATCAAGCTGTGAACAAGCTGAAAGCATTCTGATTACATGTCCTTTGGATGTAGCAGTACCAATACATCTTCAGTCAAAAGAAGAGTTTTCATTTGAGTCAGCGCTGAAAGTCACAGCCAGTCAGTCACAGCCAGTTGCTGAGTTAATATTTGAATCTGTTGAAAGCTTTAGCACCCCCATTCATGCACTTCAACATGCAAGTTACGCCAACATGTATGTAAATTGTACACAAAATACCATCATGCCTTCTGTTGTATTAGATTCTATGTTGGACCAGCACAGTTCTGACAACGAAATTTTTTTTCACCCAGGGGATGACCATTTTAATACCAGATCAGAACTAGATGGCATAGTTCCTTTGAATGAGAGTGTTAAGAAAGTAATAGTTAAGAGAGGTCATGTGTTTCATGACATGATGAATTATTTTCTGGATGCCAACTTTGATCCTAGATTAAATCAGTTACAGGTAGAACTTGTATCTGAAAGAGGTGAGGATGCTGGGGGTGTTTTCAGAGATGTTGTATCGGAATTCTGGGAGACCTTCTATATTAAACATACATTTGGGTCTGATATCAAAACCCCAACAACTGTGCATATCATGAGGAGAGAACATTGGGAAGCAGTGTCCAAGGTTCTCATATGTGGATATAAACAGGAAGGGTACTTGCCCATTCAGCTGTCACAAGTTTTCTTCAAAGATGCATTGATGGAAACGATATCCAAGATGAGAAACTGTTGGATACTTTTCTGTCTTCTCTTCCCACTATGGATAGGGAAATTTTTGAAATGTCACTGAATGATTTTGATAGCATGGATGAAGAGGATCTTTGAAATGTCACTGAATGATTTTGATAGCATGGATGAAGAGGATCTTTGAAATGTCACTGAATGATTTTGATAGCATGGATGAAGAGGATCTTTCTGATGTATTTTCAAGCTATGAAGCACGCATTATGCCCACAAAAGACAACATCAGAAAGCTAGTTAGAGACATCTCTCACCCCCATCTTATGCCCGCAAAAGACAACATCAGAAAGTTAGAGACATCTCTCACCCCCATCTTATGCCCACAAAAGACAACATCAGAAAGCTAGTTAGAGACATCTCTCACCATCAGAGAGTGCAAAAACCTTCATTTGTAACAGAGTGCTGGTCACCATTACTTCGGTGTTATTTGAGATCATTGCTACCCAACACAGGACTTGAGGAAGTGTACAGAGATTTGCATGTGACAAACAAAAAGGTTTTGAAGTTGCTTCAATTACCAGATGATATTTCAGAGCAGAAAAGCTCACACTTGATGCTTTGAGGCAATACATCAAAAGCTGTAGTAAGGACAAACTAACAGCATTTTCGCGATTTTGCATTGGAAGTGATCTGGTCATTGGCAAACAAATTCAAGTTTGATTTACACCATCAATGTCTGCATTTACCCTGAGAACAACTCCCCATACATGTGGCTGTGTACTATAGCTATCCTCTAGCTATGACAACTTCTTCTTTGTGAGCTCTTTGATATTATTTTAGACAGCAGGATGTTAAGAATGGACATTATTTAGATGAAACTGGATTGTGTTTTTCTGAAGATAGAGTTTATTTCTTGACTGGTTAGAAGATAATCTGTAAACCCCAAGAAACAAGATTTGTCTCATCTTTTTTGTCAGAAGTGAAAATAATGGTTTCCTTTGACAGTAAAGTATGGACTAAGTGGCATAAGTAATTGGGGGGTGATATAGATTGGATATGAAAATTAGTATTAGAGATATCAAAAGAGTTTACAGATCTGATCAGCTGACACTTGGGTCCTATAATTTGTCAGGACTCCATTGTATTTATCATGTGCTCCACATTTTGGTACAAGCTGTGTTTAATTTTGCTTTTAATTTCATTTCATTTTATGGGTTAGACCCAGTAAGTGTAAGGAAGGACTTTAAGATTCTTAAAAAACTACAAACTTTGAATTGTTTGATATCTTAGTTGTGTTGGTTATTTTGTATCATATTTGATAATTTTTATTATGAACAAAGTGTTCATCCCAGCAGTTCAGGACACATAGTTAATGTTTGTTATATGTATCTTCATTAGTTATTTCTTTGTTTTGTTTTTTCTCATACTAGTTTTATTTTGTCATTCATGCAAGATGGGGGCCTCAGCTGGTATGGAACCATTATAAATAAGTTAATCATACAGGGTAAAGAGGCCTAACATATGGGGAAAGACTGTGCTTCTTGCACTTAATTTGTAATTGGAAAACCATTGGTATTAAACATAAGTAATGCTTTGTCCTGGAAAATGACTGGACCTTGTTACAGTTAGAAGAATAGATAGAATGTTTTTGCAATATCAGATTTCCATTATACACTGGTTTCGTTCTTGCAATGTTTCAGTGAACTTTTCAAAACATTGCTTACTTCAACTGATGAATCTAATGGAAGACATTGTGTTTAATGACATAATATGTATATCACCACTAATGTTAAAACACACACACACACACACAATGATACAGATGTCCTTGTATGGTACAGTACATGTCATGACCAACACAAAGCAGCTTATGATGGACATGACTTTGTCATTCTAATTCATTAGTATCTTAATACTTGGTCTCATTATCCATTGAAATGTATGTATAGTCCAATTTAATGCCAACACTAGTAATATTATGACATAATTTGAATAAATAATTGATGCTTTACTATTCCCATTCATCTTTATAAGGTGTGATATTGTGGGGACCTTTGTCTCTAATGTAAGGGCTGTCAATCTTGATTCCTGTTCCAAGGGTCCCGGGTCCAGTTTGTTTTGGTGGGAGGTGGGGGAACAGGTCAGAGGTCAGATATAAGAAATTACAATGATACATTTTCATATATTTTCTAAATAAGCTTCATATTATGTACTCACAGTAGGAAGACCCTTATATGTGTGACAGATAACATATGACCCCTGGGTACTGTTGAGTGATGAGCATGGGTGTTGGCAGTTGTCTTGAAGTATACTGTACGATTCATGAGGATTTGTGAAGGCAAGCCATTGCAGTTGCTTTACACCATTAAAAAAATAAAATCAGTTAGTGTACCAGTTAAATAACTTTAGTGTCATCTTTTATAAAATTAGTACAAAACAATATTTTGCAATAATGTTGTATTGTATGCATCACAATATGATAATGGCATTACATTATAAGTGACCGCTCCGGTGGCCTGGTGGTTAGAGCGTCCGTCTCGGATGCGGGAGGTCGTGGGTTCGATCCCTGGTCGAGTCATACCAAAGACTTACAAAAATGGTACTAACAGCTGCCTCGCTTGGCGCTCAGCAATAAGAGGTTAGTGTTAGGACTGGTCAGCCTGGTGTCAGGATAATGTGATTGGGTGGGACATCATGCTACATGTCTGCGGCATGATGCCCCAGTGCTAGACATCACTATAAACTGCCACACTGCAGACATCGTAGCGATATGACTGAAAAATTGTTAATGCTACATTAAAAATCATAATCACATAATAAAATGTTTGATGGATACTTTCTCCTATATAATCTCAATTCCGACAGCCTTCGTTTCAATGTTCTCATACTGATAACAATCCTATGATTGATTGCCAAACAGCAAATAATCTCTGAATAACTTCATCCAAGGGAAAAATACAACTTTATAAAAGCAGTAAAATCCATAGCTGCATGTAGTCAACTCTCTAAAGAAGTAGTAGTTTTCTGCCTTGCCATGCAAGATTTTATTGCGTTTATTCGTAACAGTATTGCAAATATTCGCAATAAGTATTGTGTTTATTCGCAAAAGTATTGCGTTTATTCGCAATAAGTATTGCGTTTATTCGCAAAGTATTGCGTTTATTTGCAATAGTATTGTGTTTATTCACAATAGTATTATGAATATTCGCAATAAGTATTGCGTTTATTCACAGTATTATTTGCGTTTATTTGCAATATATTTATATTTTCACAGACACGATTTGGCACTCATGGGCTTCCGTAACATTGCACATAAATTAGAAAATTAGCCAATCCATGACAATTTATAAGAAATTTCCAAAACCCTTGTAACTCATTAACCCATGGGGCCACGTTTATGCGTCAGGAGGTAGTACCCTACTTTCGAGCTCTGTAACGTCAACATAATTTAAGTTACACCAAAATCGGTGGTATTACCGAAAAGTAGACAGATGTAGCTCTATAAGGATACCAAATAATCTGGACTTTCTACTAGCATTACAAAATACAGAGGGAAAACATTTTTTGGACCCAATTTGTTTACACCAAAAATTCACCCATTGTCGGAATCGGATTTTGTATCCGGATTTTAGACTTTTTGGCTGACATCTAACGCAGACTGGTTTGAACTGCACACAGACAGGTGAACCTTTGCGAAAAGTAGAATAAGTTGGAGATTTCAAGTACAAAGTACCCTTCTGCACATGCACGAACACAATAGCCAATGAAGAATGATGTTTCTAACACAACTAGGCATCTGGCTAAACGGAAAATTTCTTGGAAGAAGATTTATTTGGATGTATTCAGCAGCAGCCCCAAAATGTGTTTCCTACTCGCATTTCTGGCTAAAATGACAAAAATCTCCAGGGGTTAATGAGTTAAGGGTCAATAAAATTAAAGACAAAGTACTGTATGTACCTGCTTATAAGTTGAGTTAAACAGCAAATTGTACATACTGAGATTTACAATTGCAAAATACACAGGCACAGCTGGATCTATGCAGTTTGTTAATAAATCAAACAATTTAGACCCTGATTAGCAGGTGCATTATGGGACAGAAGATCAGGGTCTGTATGGTATGCAGTTGGACTCGACTTATAAGCAAATATATATGGTAGGTTACATTTTCATATCAAAGTACTAGAACATTGTTACGGTGTACTTCACTAGTGTGGGGCTAACACAAAGCCGATAAAATTATATGATGTATGGAGAGACAAATCATTTTCTATCAAGATTTCTATGTAAAAATCAATAAAATACTCAAACACTTTGTTTCAGGAAGACAAATAAAATGTGGCAGGCATGTATTTGTATTTCTAGGAAGATCATACTCATTTACAACACTTTGTTTTTCTTGGAGAATTTTTTAACTTTAGTCTTAGATGTTTTGATGTGCAGTTTAGGAATATTTTCACAAAAACACAAATATGGTTTGCTTCTTTTAGCACATGACAGTCTAAGAATAGAAACCACTGAACATTAGAGCTCCACTTCACATTTCTTCCAAATTTTTAATTTCATTAAAGAATAAAGTTAAAATTGGATTGCATGGAAAGAACAAATCTGTTGAATTCAGATTTGTGTTGGTTTAAGTTTCAGGAGATGTATTGTAATATTATACATTTCTATCATATCCTCTAATTTCCACGTTTTTGTCAGTTTTCGTAATTCCTTTTGTTTTTATCCCAGTATCAGTTATTTGCCCTTGACTGAAAATAATTAAGAAGCATTATTCATTTCTAAATGTATTTTCCAGTCCTATTTTGTCTGCAGCATGGAATCACACCTGCCTTGCCATGGTATGTATCATATTGTCAAGTTTATAAAGCATGATTGCAGGGAAGTCTTATGAAAAGAGAGAGAGAATACATTTTCTGGACACAGCAATATATGCTACTAACTGTAGCATGTTTAAGTAGCCAACGGTCATGATTCATGCTCATGGTAAATTAGAATCACTGGGCAGTTTATACAGGTAATGGTCGTAGCGGCAGTTAGAGATAGAGGTGGGCAGAGAGAGAGAGAGAGAGAGAGAGAGCAGAAATAAACAACCACAATTATATAAATTTCTTAACTGTCAATAGTTAGTGTGTTCTATTGGAACTCCTGCTGCAGGAGAGCTCATTAGGGCAATTTGCACGGGTGAACTACACAAAATATCATATTTAGTGGCATGGCAAAGCGCTGAGTCCTGACTTGGGACATTCACATTACTCTCGGTGCATCTCGTTAGTTTTTCCTTTTTTCAGTTAGTAATCATAGATGTCCAATTCTTTGACCGCCTATTTTCTTCTTTTCTTATTCTTTTTCTGAACATGTTTATGAAGTTTGAAGTGATTTCGACATCTCTTTCTGTCTAGTTTTTCTGAGGAGTTGAGGAAGAAATAATGCCTTGGCTAAAGGAGTTAAGCGAATTTGTAGGGGTGACTCGGCGACCCTAAAGGTCTTTTCCAATTTGAAGCAACACATTTTGTCCCTCTGTCATGAATGCTTCTTTATAACTTTGTTTGTCCATGTGTACGCTTCGAAGAAATTCCTTGCCCGCTTAGCTGCAAATTTTAAAACGTGCAATGCTCTAGTCACAATCAATGTTAAGATGAGAACTACCGTACGAAAAACTGATTTTAAGATATGTCTTAAACCGTGTTATCGTAGTCGAGCGATTCCTTTGTACAAATGATAGATCTGTTCTTTATAATTCACTGGAGAATCCTTTTTGAAAATTTCATTTTACCATGGCTTTTCCTTTGAAGGATAGAATATTTTGTCTGAGATCTCCTTTTATGCCAATATTGACACTATCAAAATACAATTTACTGACAGGAAGATAATGAGGATGTACAAATTCACGGTGAACATGTTTCCTACGTCATCGTAAGCAGATATGGCAGAATCAACTTTAAAATGAATGACTGTCAGTAACGGAGCTGTCATGCTTCCTATCACATTGTACTCGACCGTATCAGATTATACAAACATCAAAATCAGTTCTTCATTCAATTCAGCATGGCCCAGAAAACACTCGTAGAATCGTTCGTTGTTGTGAATGTCTTTCACAGGAATGAAAGAGATGGCACCCAGAATATCAAACAAACCAAGAAGAAAAGTAATAGCCATCGTTTTGCCGTCAGAAAAATCCAAATTAAGACGATGAGGAATTTTGTGATACTCAATCTGTACACTTCGGCGAGTTTTCTCGAGTGCATTGCTATACCCATCCTTGAACATAGCTGAAGTCATTTAGACGAGACGTAAACCATTAAAATAATGTCTTAAAGGAATTCCCATGGTACAAGTAGTTAATTGAAGATTGGTTCTTAATGGGTTTTTTTTATTCGTAAAAGCCATGACTATTTTTGTCCAACTATTCATGAACTTGTTCGTTCAGGGTATCGACGACAAAAGTGGTTTGACTCACATTGGTATTCAGAACTTGAATGGGATGAATGATTTCTAACAAACTACTTCCTAATTTGCTTCCTGTTCCAAATGAATGGATTGCGGTGATTTGACTCTAACACAACATAAGGTGTTGAGAAAAACATAGATGGAACCGTCACTAGGTAATGTTAAAGAAAATTAGTTATCCATAGATTGATGGTTCTGGTTTCTGATGAGTAGTCACTCGTGCTCAAACGAGAATGATTCTCCAAGTGTTCCAAAAGAGGGCTGCTGTTGTGATTGGAAGAGCTGTTGTGGTGACTGGTGTGGCAAAGCTACCGTTGTTATTACTGTCGGTAGTATATTTAAATGAAGAACTGTAAAGAAGATAAATAGTACAAATGCTCAGTAAAACTAACTCGTTGCTTGTCTCCTTGTTGCGAAGTCAAATTTCCGATGACTGCTCCAGTGACACAATACACCACAATGATTTGGCAGGAAAAGACGATTTGAGTTTTTGCGACACGTTCTCCACACCATATCCACAAGGATCGTTTTAATAGTTCTTGACGAGAAAAACTCGAAGACGGAAAGGTAGGTGCTATGTTTAGGGCATGGTGGTCACATCTATTTCTTTTTTATTGTCGATGCCTTGTAAAATGGTATTCCAAAATCAAAACTAGGTGGACATCCTTTCCCACTCACTTTCACTTCTCAAAGTCGACCTTTGCGTACTCGACCGAGAATGACTTCCACATCATACATGTCATCTTTCTTGGTCCCTCGTTGTAACACAGGCAAGTAAAATGTTCCTTTAAACACTGCCCTTTTCGTATCATCCACTTTATAGACAGAAAAGATCACGACCATGCACTTGTCCAGTGACAAGAAATAGCTCCTTGTTCCTGTTAGGTGAATAACCTTTGTCAAAAATGCGTTTTGTTTTTCCATTGCGAACCCAATCACCGGTCTTATTTCTTTTTTGTGTTGGGTCACGTTCCAAACAATCGATCAAACATCATTACTTCGTCTTTAGGTGTCACTTGTTCGGGTGTGTATCCGATGTTACGATGGTACGATTGACTATAAGCTGCGACTAGACGTACGAGCACTTCAATGCATTTGAGAGCGTCTTGATGTGGGTTCACGTGTCCGACGAGCAATAGTTGTAGGGTAGTCATCTTTTTGGGGGTTACTATTTTATTTTTCTGTTTCGTCACTTTTGTCTTCCCACTTTTATTTCTTTTTTCTTGTGCTGAAGAAAGTGTCGACATCATCTTTTAGACCCAAGCTTTCATTTCGTCTCGTCTTGGAGTTGGGGAAGATATCATCAAAGACGTTGTCATACTAGGTATTTGACCAAACGGAGTTTGATAACAAATTTCAAGTATTTTTCTTCCTTCCCGGTAGCTGTATCTGTCATTCACATTGGGTTTTTTTTTTTTTTTTTTTTTTTTTTTTTTTTTTTTTTTTTTTTTTTTTTTTTTTTTTTTTTTTTTTTTTTTTTTTTTTTTTTTTTTTTT